>JACGAQ010000495.1:0-129156 GCA_014119065.1 Orius insidiosus
ATGATTTTAAATTTTAAAAAACATCAAGAAAATAATAATAAATACTTCTCAGAAGCAATCAAAATTGTCAAGTTTGATACATACACAATGTGAAGTCGATGGGAAAAATTTTGAGATGGTAGCGAACCGTGTGATATTTAACGAGGGGCGAGGTTAAGATGAGTGTTTCTCCATAATGAGTGGTTTTTTTTTTTACTATGAAGCACAACGTTTTAATGGTCTCTTTTCATCCCTTCCATAATTATCAAGAAAATTCGTCGATTCTGATTTATTGTTTTAAAAAAATTATTTTTTTAAATAAGCGATTAAAAAAATGTGTCAATTTTCGTATAGCGTTTGTAGGTGGTTGGGAGGTGGTAAAATAAAAGCCGGCTTATGCGGGTGGGAGGGCGAGGGGTCGGAGGGTGGTTTTTACGAGCACGACGTCCAGAATCAGTCGGCGCTGAGACGCCAACCCTATCGTACGACCGGAGATCGCTTTTTCCGAAAAAACGTACTCGTCGACGAAAACGCGAAAAACGTTTTTTTCCCCCAAAAATACTCAACCGGCCATTATATGTAAGTTCATTTTAAAAACGTTCAAATCACGTATTTAACCCCAAACACTTATTATTTATATTAAAAAATAATAACTCAGAAATTTTAAACTATGAAACCCACTATAAATTTAAATTATTTTCTCTCTAAACAATTTTTTCTTCATTTTGGAAGGCAAAAATATCCCTATTTGGCAAAAATTCAAGAAAAAATTGAAATAAAAATAGGTAGTTCAATTTTGAAGTATTTATTTTTTTACTGGGACCCTCATTTTTTTCGATTTAGGTAAAAAGAAAAGTTTTTTTTTCGCCGATTTTTATCGCCATATTTTAATTCTATTTCCTCGTTCTATGACAATAAAAAGAATCCATTTACGTAATTTTTAAGTTGTTTCTGATGTCTTCAGGCCAGCAAAACTTTTTTTTCTATGTTCAGAAGTTTAGTCGTTCTACTTCATTTGCTTTGAATTATAATTATTTAAAATTAATAATTTGACTGATTTCATTATTATAACACAAGTTTAATAAACGAGTCCATTACTTCAATACACATACAACAAAACCAAATAATTGTTTTTAAAAAAATCGTTCTTTTGTTAATTTTAACCCATAGTTTATATTTTTATATATAATTTATATTTATTATTATAATTTGAATTTTTTAAATTTTGAAATTGAAAATGATTCTATAAAATTTTAGAAACGTTGACAATATTTTTTATTACCTTATTGATTTTTTATGGAAAAATAAATAAAAAATTTAAGAATATTTTTATTAGTTTATGAAGATTTAAGGAAGGTGACGATAAGAGTCGGGCATTCAATTCTCCGGGACAAAACCTGACGATTCTTCAATATTTTTTTTCGAAAGTTTTTTCCCATAATTTTGACATTGTTTAAAATTATAAAATTAATTTTTTAGAAAATATGGAGATGTCTATAATTTATAATTGCTTCGATGTTTAAATAATAATATGTACGCAAATTATGGTTTATTCAATATCTATATTTAAAATAATGACCCTACAATGTATATTTAAAACGCGAAAATCGTCTAATTTCTCAGTAAAATTCTAATGTCGAATGATAAAGTTACCTGATTTTTTCCAGTTCAAAATCATAACTTTATGACCGAATCAAATCTATTACGTCCAGCTGTTTCAAACCTTAATCCTTAGATATCACCAAAATCAAGTGAAAGATTTGTGTAGATGTAGATGCGCAGGTTAGGTCATAACTGTCATAAGCGAAGTACCAAAACTTCTTGTCCGATATCTGTAAGGAACTAGTCCGAAGAAAAAGCGTGAATATCAAACTTTTAGTCCCAAAGTTAAAATTATGGTTTCTAAAAGAAACTCTTTAAAAATATATATAATGAAAAAGAATGGAACTGAAGTGAAATTACATAAAGATTAGCTTTCGTGTAAAGGTGGCGTTTGAAAGAAAATTTCCTCCATTCTGTGAATCACTGTAATTCGCAATTAACGGTGAACGCCATGAATTTCGAAACAAATGGCTAGCGTAGGCCTCGTCTTTGAGTGGGTGGGTTAGGTTGGAAAGCGGGGGGTGTTTTTGGCGGTGAAGAGGAGAGGAAGGGGGTCGAAAACAGATTTCATTGTGTTGAGTACAGATTAACCTGAGAGGTGGCTAATGCTTGAGTAGTCGAGCCCGCTAATTGCTCCGGTCACGTTATAAAACAGACGACACTTTTTTCCCCCAAATCGATTAAATTCGTTGGTACCTCTTTCTACGGGGAGTTCCAAAAACTCCTACGATCAAATCCCTGTAATCCGCAATTTTAAAGAAAGGGTAAATATACCTCTAATTTAATATTCAAAAAAATTATGAACCCTTCAAAAAAGAAATTTTTCTTACATATTAATATTTTCATAGGAACCAGCTTTTCGTTAGAACTAACTATTTTGAATTTTCGGGAGTATTTCTCGTTTTTTTTTTTTTTTTTTTTTTTTTTTTTTTTTTTTTTAAATAGAAACCCCCATTCTTACAGGAATTTAGGAGTTTTCTCTGTTCTTTTGTCAAGAAACCATCCCATTCATTTGCAGGATTTTTCATCGGTTACTTAATATTAAGATCCCATTTTCACTTGATTTTCGGTAGTTTACGCAAGACATAAAGGATTATTTTTTGATATTTTTCTTTTATTGACAAATAGATTCCATTTTTCAAGATATTTGGATTTTCAGTAGTTTTACTAGTTTTTTGAGTCAGAGAAGCCCGTTCAACTTTTTTTTTTCTTTTTAACAAAAAACCCCCTCTTTCACAGGATTTTATATATTTCTAGGGGAAAATTGGTGGATAACAACCACTGGTAATTTAAATCTAATTTAAAGAAAGGATAAAAACAGGAAGGTAGAAGAGACTACAAAAATTTGCCCCCGAGCAGGACTCGAACCCGCATCTCCAGTCCTGCTCGGGCAAATTTTTGTAGTCTCTTCTTCCTTCCTGTTTTTATCCTTTCAAATTTAAATTGGATTTATATTTTTCAAATAGATTCCATTTTTTCTCGTATTTTGATGGAGAAACTCCATTCAAAGGAATTTTAGGATTTTTTAAAATGTTTTTGCCAAAAACTCCATTTTTACTGGAATTTCGGTAGTTTTTCTCGTTTTTTTCGCAGAAAACCCCCATTTTTATAGGATTTTCGGTAAAAAACGAGAAAAAGCCAAAAAAATATGCAAAGTAAATTTTAGTGATGCCCCAGGGTCCCTTATATGTCTAAAAATTTTCTAAAGTTAAAAAAAATTGGACGATTTCGAACATTGTGTACGACTTACCACTTAAAAACCCAAATCTCCATTTTCAAAGGAATTTTAGGATTTTTTAAAATGTTTTTTGCCAAAAAAACTCCATTTTACAGGAATTTCGGTAGTTTTCTGGTTTTTTTCGCAGAGAAACCCCATTTTAGGATTTTCGGTTAAAAAATCCTAAATATCTAGGGCAAATCTCGGTCAAATATCCTGGAAAAATTTAATCTATCATTTCATAATTTAGACTCAGAAAGTAACAATTCAAAAATCAAAAAAGAAGAAGTGTTTGATTTATTCAAATTTAGGTAGCCAGCGGAATTCATCCATAAGATAAAATGGAGACTAGGTACCTAGATTTTTAATCCGAATGTCTGGCACAGTTTTTAATTAAATTGGAAAGGAAAGTTGTAAAAAAACGGTGGTAGGAGTTTACGTTTGAAAAACATGGTAACCGATCCGAATTCAAACAGAGGAATCTTAGCTAAAGAAGAACTGTTTAATTGGATACTCCCACTAGACTTATGTTGACCGTCGAGATTACTCGCAGGGAAAAGGTACTTCATCGGGTAATTGTTTTATCCGTAGACGCCCTGGAGAGTGGGAGATTCGGATTCGGTTTTAATTAAGTTAATTTGTTGCGGACGATTAAAACGGTTGTTTTTGAGCTGGGTGTGGAAATTGAATCTGATGTGAAGAGTACTTGTCGCTGGATCGCCGGGAGAGATTTAGGAACGGGAGGGAACCGGGCAGTAAATATTTACCGTTTTCTCTCGTGACAAGGTGCGGATCAAGTGGCACTATTTGTTTCCGAGCTCCATGTCAACAGTTTAGTTTGCAATATGATTCACTTCTGTAAACACGGCTTTCATAGGAGAAAAAAATCTTAACCTTCATATTGAAAGTGTTTAAATTATTTGTCTGTTTTTATTAAAAAACTTTTAAAATCGCGCCAAAAACGCTAAACCATCTGTAGTTCTGTAGCTCCCAAGCTTCCCTCTCTAATTAATACGGTTAAATTTTAATAGGTCAATATAAAGTCTTAAATTATGCATTTTCAATCAAGCCCTATTCGACGAAAAAGCTATTTTATAAAATTTCTGGAGTTATAGAATAATTCGTAAATACTCAAAACCGATGTCTTCCTTTGGCTTTAATCGGTCATTAGGCCGCGAAACCCCCTTAGCGGGTTTCGAATTCGGTAGTTTTACTAAACTTTTGACGTGAGAAATTCCTTTTTTTTAAGGCGTTTTTAGCTTTTTCGCCTGAACAACTGTCTTTTTATCCGGCTTTAATTTCTTTTATTACCTTTTTTGGTAGAAAACCCCTTTTCCTCAGTTTTTTGGCCCTGGAGACCACCTTCTTGAAAGACCCTAGGCCAAAGAACCCATTATTTCTACCTTGACACTTAGAAAAATTTTCGAAAAAAAAAACTTAGAAAATTTTTCAGAAAAAAAATTTAAAACGGAAAACCTGGAAATTAAAAAGAAAAAAAATTAGAAAATTTTTCTAATAAGCAAACTCGAAAATTTTTCAAACAAAAAGAACTTGGAAAATTTTTCGAAAAAAAAGAAAACTTGGAAAATTTTGAAAAATAAAAAACTTCTCCTCCTTATACTTCCCCCTCCTTTATACTTTCTCTCCGTTCGTTATACTTTCGTTCCCTTATACTCCCCCCTCTGTTATACTTCCCGCTCTGTTATACTTCCCCACCGTTATACTTCCCCACCGTTATACTTCCCCACCGTTATACTTCCTCCTCCGTTGTACTTCCCCTCCTATATTGTTACGAAGTTTTCGTTGGAAGCTCTTCAAACCAGTAGGTACTTTTAATGCGTTTTTATTTTTTCCTGTCTTTCTTAGCCGGCTTTAATAGATTTTTTTTAAACCTTTTTTGGTAGAAAACCCCCCTTTTTCTCAGTTTTTTTCGCCCTAGAAAAAAACCACCTTTTAGAGAGACTTATTTGAGTTTCTATGGCCAAAAAATACGCTTGTGAGTGGGTTTTTGGAGAATTTTTAAAATTTTTTCTTGGCTATTTGACCTAAATACCCTCTTTTCTTAGTCTTTTTTTAGTTTTTGGCTAATGCCTATGGCAAGGCCACCAAAAAAAAAAAAAAAAAAAAAATCCCTCTTTTCAAATTTTTTTGGATTCCTCTCGTTTTTCAAGACCCAAAAATCGTCTTTATCAGATTTTCGAGATTCTTTCTGTTCATTTGGCCAAGAAATCCTTTTTTAATGGGATTTTGAGAGTTTCTTTATTTTTTCGACGGAGAAATCCTCTTATTTCTGATTTATGGCGATTTCCTCCCTGGGTGTCTGCTCTTATATAAAAAAAAGGAATTCTCCTTATTTTTTCAAAATCAATTTTCTTACTTATTGCAGATAAATGATTTTTCAGATTCAAACTGGCCACCGCCACTCTTCCTCATAGACAGGCCCTTGTGATCAGCGAAAGGGCCCATTGGACGACCACGCTACCCGCGAATCATCATGTGAGTAAATCAACTCTTATTCAAACAAAGGCCTAATTTCGTCACCTCATCAACTTTAATAGACTCTAAAATGTTTGTTTTGGTTCGCTCATCAAAAATGAGCCTTTGTGAGAAAAAAAAAATTAAGTTTTGAAGTTTCCTATTGCCGTCATTATTGCGAAAGACGGAAAATTGAAGGTTCTTTTTTTAAGGCCCTGTAAAAAAATTAAGATTTTTTAACGTTCTAAACATAGCTTTGGGGTGTTCAAAAATTAAAATAATTCTGAAAAAAAAAAAAAAAATTCATTCATTTATTAGTGTTTACTTAAGTTGTAGAAGGTTGTGTACTTTACTTACGAGAATATGAAGTTTTAAGAAGCCATATACACAGGATAGAAATACAAAAGAAGGTGGGAAATGCAGGGGAGAGGTGTACGATACAGGTTTTAAGAAAGTATTTTGAAATTCACCGACTCCAAAACACTTTCTAGACCTATTGAATTTATAATCGGCTTATCCGCTCCGTTTCGTTCCCCCGCGTTGTAAAGTGGAAGGTTCAATATAACTGAATCAGGAAGAGGTTGTGGAGCGGTCCGCGAAAATATTTATATACCGAGGCTAGCTACGCGTTCGGTAAAAGATTTCCAAAGGGAAATTTGAATAAATTATAATAAGTTATTCGTTAAATTTTGAATCTTTGATTTTCGTGGAATTCTCTTTGATCCGGACGGTTTTCCCGTTATCGTTGGTCAACTCAGGAAAGGGCAGAATGGAGAGAAATCCGAGCGGATTTGGTTCGAAATTAATATAGTAGCCAGGATTAGTGAGAACGCAGTTTTGTGTTTAATTGAGGGCAGAGTCGGAAGTGGGTAGGGCGACGACAACATAGTTAAAGAGGTGTAAGCTTATGTCCTGAAGGGTGGATAAAACGGAGGATTAGAACCCTCTGAAAAGGTAGCTTTGCATACACTATGGATTTTGCATGTTAAATCAGTCTTAAATGTTTTTCCACATAAAAATGTTTTTGAAATAAAATCCGAAATTGCAGAGGGGAGGGATTTTAAGGGATGGCCGGTCTCTATACGGGGCTCCTGAGGTCCCTTCTATCGTTCCCTACCCCCTGGGCATCTATACTTCATTTCCCAGATGGCCGACGAATATTCTACGAGGTCTGGGAATTTGGAATCTGAGAAAAATAATCTAAGTAGAGACGTGATTTGAAAAAAAAATCTTTCTTCAGTAACGATGTAAACATTATATCGCCTTAAATAAAAGACCATCAAATAACTCAAAAACCACTGGTCCTAAGAGAAAAAGATTAATTTCAAAATAAATTTTAATCCAATTTCCAATAGACAATGACGTATTGGTACTTAATGTTATTCCTTTTATATGGAAGGGGGATTATAACGGAGGGGGAAGTATGGGAGGGGGAGTATAACGAAGGGGAAGTATATGGGAGGGGAGTATACGGAGGGGAAGTATAAGTCAGGGGAAGTACATACATATAACAGAGGGGGAAGTATAAACGGAGGGGGAAGTATAAGGGAACGAAAGTATAACGGAGGGGATGTATAAGGGAGGGGAAGTATAACGGGGGGGGGAGTTTTTTTTTTTTGAAAAATTTTCCAATTTTTTTTAAATTTTTTTTTAAATTAGCGCTATTTTTTCTGAAAAATTTTTTACCTATGTTTTTTTTTTCGAAAAATTTTCCTAGTTTTTTTATTTTTTTATTTTTGAAAAATTTTCCTAGTTTTTTTGTCAAAAATTTTCCTAGTTTTTTTGTCAAAAATTTTCCCAGTTTTTTTGTGAAAAAATTTTCCTAGTTTTTGTGAAAAAATTTTCCTAGTTTTTTTGTCAAAAAATTTTCCGAGTTTTTTCTTAAATTTTTGGTTTTTTTTAAAATTTGCGCTATTTTTTTCTGAAAATTTTTTAAAGTTTTTTGTTTCGAAGATTTTTTAAGTGTCAAGGTAGAAATAATGGGCTCTTTGGCCTACGAATGTGCCTCTCGTAATGGGTAGAAGTATGAAAATTCTCCCTACTAAAAAATAATAACTAAAAAGTGGCAATCTTTGTACACCAAAATTCCTAAAAAATATAAGGAGTCTTTGGTAAAAATTTGGTAAAAATCGGTCCAACGGTTCGGCCGCAGCGAATTTTTTAAAATTTCAAACAGCCATATCTCTGCCATTTTTTCGAAATTCAAAAAACGCCCTCACAATAAAATCTTTAAGGAAGGTTAAAATGTCTTGTATTTATGTAAGTAAATTTATATTTAAAGCCAAATCAAAAAGAAAAAATTATGTAAAACCAACAGTTTTCACGCAAAATTGGAGCAAAACTTCTAAGCGCCGCCGTATTACTATAACGGCCCCTTAGAGCCTGAAGATTCAAAATGACAGAGGTTCTTTGTAATGAACCCATATGTCCTCATTCCCATATGTTTTCATTCTAAATAAAATATTTGAACTATCATCTAAATCGCACTTCACTTTCAATGCCTTTAAAGTGTTTCTCAGGTCCTTTGCAGACATTTGATTAATTTGTGAGGGTTCTAACATTTATTTTTTCCGACTGCGCCAAAATGTAAGATGATAGTTCAAAATTTTATTTAGAATGAAAACATATGGGAATGAGGACATATGGGTTCATTACATTCTTCATTATTCGAAATGAATTTATATTTATCCATTCCTTACTTTGTTTGTTTAAATCGTCTTTCTTAAGATTTTCATGACAATCAGAACACCTAATACGTCATTCAATAATAAACCTATTATATTGTGACAGTTATCCATGTTCAACATATGTTATTCTAATGCACGTTATCGATTAGAATAATTTGACCTTTATTTGAAAAGTGATAATTTGAAAGTTTTCGAAAGGACTCAAAATAAAACTCCTCTCCAAAAAAAAGTACGATTTTATTTGTATGAGATATTTTTTGGGTTACCTTGTTTTGTAGTGAGAGTGTTATGAATACGTAACGAAGGTGGGTCTAATTGATACATGAACGTGTCAAGACTTTTCCCTAATTACTAATTCAGGAAAAGTTAAATTGGTCGAGAGAATATAGAGGTGGACTGTTTGGGACTTTTGATAGGGGCGAGAAAACGTGGGGTAAGGGCGACGCGTCGAGGCGATAAATAAAACAAGGGTTAAGCTTTGTACTTTAGACTGGCGAGAGAGATGGACTCATCGACTTATAACCCCGCACCTCCATCACCCTTCCCCTGGGAAATAGCCTCCTGTCAACCCTAGACCACTTCTTCAAAAAAATAATTTTTCTCCCCCCCGCTTGAATAATGATTCTCAAGTATTTATTAAGAGGGAAGTAATTTTAGAAGTTGAATTGACAAATCGTCTTCGGATAGAGATAAGTCACGAGATTTTTACTTATATTAATCTTTTACTTGAAAGTTGATGGATGATTCGAAGTCACAGATATGAATTAATTTTCAAGCGTCCTTCACAAAAGAATAAAACGTCATAATTGACTACGGTTTCATGAGCGACAATGGGTAGACTTATAATTTATTTTATTACACCCATTTTCAATGAATTTTCTCAAGTATTAGGGAGCAATTAAGGCAAAAGGAACTTTCAAGTTTGATTCAAGCCGATGGTTTGGCGGAGAGAGAAGGGTTTCAAAAAGTGGTTTTTATGATTTACTTCTCTTACTTCACTGTGAGGCTGTAAAAAATGTAAAACATAAGAATAATGCACATTAAAACAAGGGTCCTTTATACTTCGTTGAAATTATGCAAAAAAACTGTTGGTTTTTAAATTCTTTTTTTCCTTTTGGGCTTTAGAATACATTTTATTTAATTAAATACCAAAGATTTTTTTTTTTTTTCAAAATTTTCGATAAAATGTCGATTATTCGATAAAACGAGTTTGTATTTAAATTTATAAGTGTGAATTAAAGCTAAAAGCTAAGTACTTTTTATTTGTAATATCAGTCAGTTTTTGTAAATTGGGAGCAAATTCAAAAACTGATAAAATTACGGTTTTTAGCTTTGTTCAGCCGGATTGTTTCTCCTCGATTGCATTCCAATCAAAAGAAAAAAACAAAACCTGGCTTGAGGGAACGGTTTGGGAGTTGCTTACCGTCTAAGAGTGTCGACATAATGCAGTTCGCCATAATGTATTTGACCATAAAAAAGCAGAAATCGAGAGTTACCGTTCACCATAAAAATCTGCAACTCAACATAGAGAAAATAGTACCTATAAAACGTTCACCATAATGCATTTGAACATAATACATCTCTCCATAAAGAAGAAATTTAATACTTGTCTTTTCGACATAAAATTTTTCGTTTCAACATAACACAGTTGAACATAAATGAACATTCATTTAAAAGAACTTTTCGTTTCGCCATAACTGTTGTTGTTTGGGCATAGTACATCACACCATAAACTAGGGAGAGCGAAAGAGGAACCCTATTTTCGCCGTTTAAAACGCGATTATGGCGAAACGACAAACACCTTAAAACTTGACAGTCCCTTGTGTCATAAAACGAGTTCCTATTGACGAGATCCTATTGGCTGCCTGCTTGCTTTTCCTAGTTTATACAGAGATGCTTTATGTTGAATTGCATTATGGTGAACTGTCAAGTTTTAAGGTTTTTGTCGTTTCGCCATGATCGCGTTTTAAACGGCAAAAGTAGGCTTGCTCTTTCGCTGTTTCTAGTTTATGGTGAGATTTATTATACCCAAATGACAGAAACAGTTTTATGACGATACAACAAGTTGAAAGAGAGGCTTGTATGATGACTGATGAGAAACGGTATGGTGACTTGCACTTATTTTATGTGGACTAGCATTTAAAGAAAAAGTCGTTTTGCGAAACGCTTTATGTTGAAATGCATTATGCTCAAAATTTTTGAACTTTTGAGAGCATTATGCTGAAACGCATTATGGTGAACTTCAAATTGTTTTTCGAAATGCAGATTTTTTATGTTCAACAGCTTTAGGGAGGGACGCGTTTAAACGGTGTGACTTTTTGTGAAGAGCGGTAGTATAGAACGCCGTAGCGCATTTCCAGGAAGACAGATCTCCGCCATTTTTAAGAAGGAAAAATATTTTGGGTCTGTACAGGCACGCATTATGGAGAACTTCAGATTTTTTATGTCTAAACGCATATTTTTTGTTCAACTGCGTTAGGGTGAAATTCATTATGTTGAACGGTGTTCTCCCACCGTCTAAAAGCCATTTGCAAACCAAAACTAGTGGTATTCTCAAATAAGAGCTTGAAAAATACAAGGGATGCACATATTTTCTTGTTTGGATAATATTTATGAAAAACGTTTATTAGAGAATTAGGATTTCTGCGTAATGTTTTTACAATGGTACTTCTTAGGGGGAAAAGAAAAAGATCTTTTTCGACTAATTATAGAAAGATAAGGGTTTCTGCACCACCTGGTCGTAAATAGCGTTTTATTAGGCTGAAGAATATTTGGGGAAAAAATTAAATGTCTTCTGTTAGGGATTATAAAGGCAAATATTGTTGATGACTTTGCGCGCATTGTTTGAGCCGTGACAGAATACCCGCGACACAACAACTCCTACATGCGCCTCCGAATAAGCGTTCACTGGAAACGGGAGATAAGGAAAGACTTAATATTAGCATATGAACCGCTCCCGTTATCCCATGCCTAGCCTGATTAGATCATAACAGTTGCCACCCATAAACAATGACTGAGTAGGCCGCACCGCGTTGGATTAGAAAGGAGATCTACTCAAACGGTTTTCCAGGGGATTAAGACACGTGATGATAATCCACGCAAATTCACCGCCAGTTTGTTCTCTATTCATAAGGGAAAACACTTCGTTTTCCCAAAATAATAGATTTTAAAAGATTTTTTTAAAGTTAAAAATTCTCGTACTCCATGAATGCTTGAGAAAAGGGGAAAAAGGGTTGCTGGAAAGACAAGTGTTTGCATAAACCATGGGGCCTCAATAAATCTACAAAAGGAGTGAAATGAAATCTCTCGGAAATGTTTTTGGCCTCCCGGAGCCATGAATTAAAAAGAGCGGTCAGAGACTCTTTTGCACCCAATAACACCTTTCTCCCCAACCAGAGTTCTTTTATTCTTTTTTTAAATGGATAAATCGTTTTAAAAACCGTCAAGGGTATCACAATAACTTTAAAACTGAATTTTTTTAAATGAAGAAGTTACGAAGGGCCATTTAAAAAAAAGCGTTTTTAACGATTAGTGAGAAGGAGGTCGTGACTTTACTTTGCGGGTTAACGAGGTTGCTTGTGACAGGATCATCAACATGAAAATCACGCCACATCCTCTGAAAGAAAACCTAACATCCTGAATCTATGCAACAGATTAATTACGTATGAAATCTTTTAAATACAAAATTTGAAAAGCCAAAAACTGTATGCATTGAGACATTTTAACTTCCTTATAGAAGTTATTGTGATACCCTCCACGTCGGGTTTTTGGGGAAGGGTCCAGACCCCGGAGGGTCAAATCGAATACTGATCTTTACCGATCTCAACTTTGTCTGTTGTGCCGTCCGGCCGTAGCATTCTTTTTCCGGAAAACTTTACGGCCAGTTTTCATCCGATTTTCACCAAATTTCACAAAAATTTCTTTAGCCGGTGAACAAGAAGTAACGAGGGCGATTTTTGAATTTCGAAAAAATGGCGGAGATGTCTGTTTGAAATTTAAAAAATTTTCTGGGGGCCTAACCGTTGATCCGATTTTCACCAAATTTTCACCAATTTCTCCTTATTTTTTTTAAGAATTTTTGGTGTAAAAAAATTGCGACTTTTTAATATTATTTTTTTTAGTAGGAGAATTTCTTTCTTACCCCTTACCCCTTTTTAGACAAGATACATTTTTTATCGATTTTGAGGCTTTTAGGGATCACTGTATTTTTCTTTGAAGAGCCGTAAAACTCAACGCTGTAAGTTAAAATTTTTGGCTTCCAGAATCTTAAAGGAAATTGTTTCACCTTTCCATCGGCCTCAAAAAAGTTCAAATTCTTCAAATATTACGGGAGGTATGGCATTTTGAAATTTTGAGGCGACAATGATCGTATATTTTTCCAAGTATTTTTTTCTCCGAATTTATTTTCCCCCGTAAATTCCTATTCAAATAGAGATCCCCTAAGTAAAGGCCAATTTGTGTTTACAAATTTGACCTGATGCAGCCAAGGTTAAAAGTCTAATGGCTAATAAACAAGCCAACGATTCCACCAAGGATTTTTTTCGTTCACAAAAAGTAGGACAGAAAAAATAAGCCTTTTTTTAAACAATTTTTATAATACCTCTGCTAAAATTTAATTTTTCTCCATATTGACCAAGGCTACTAAGTTTGTTTAGTTTCACTTTCAGTAAAGTACACAATTTCTTTTTTTCTTATTTATAGAAGAGATTGGTAAATCACTTTTATTTTAAGTATCAGTTTTCGTCAAATATTTTCTTATGTTTCTGATTAGATTTTGTTCCCTCCTTTAAGTTCGTTAACCCTATAGCACCACATTCAGCTGGTAAAATTTCTAATTTTTTTTTTTTAATAATTCAGTTACATCACTATACATATTTTAGAAAAAATTTTTTTTGATTGGTATTTTATTACCCTATTAACCTAATGTGTTTGAAGAATTTTAAAATCAAAATATCAAATTTAAAAAATATTTTATTAGGTGACAAAATGAAACTCAGCCACAGGGTTTTGAATTTTGTAGATTTTAGCCGAGTTTCATTTTGTACACCTAGTAGTTCATTTTTTCAAAATTTTGAACATTTTAGGCGTTAAAGTCCATCAAAAGTTGACCTCCGTGTAAGAAGGTTATTGAAGTATAACCATTAAGAAGGTTAATTTTTAAAGGCTTGTAAATCGTAAACCGTTACAGATATTGAAAAATGCACTAATAAAATCAGTTGGAAATTCAATTCTCTTTAATTTTTATTCTATTCATTTTTTCTCTAGGACGCACCGTTTTCAAGATAAATTTATTTTAAAAAAATTATTTTCCGAAAATGGTGCATCCTAGAAAAATAATTAAGTGCAATTATAGAAAATTAAATTTCCTACAATATTTATTATTAGGTGTACAAAATGAAACTCAGCCACAGGGTAAATTTGAATTTTGTAGATTTCCGAGTTTCATTTTGTACACCTAATAATTTTTTATGGTTTGATAGATTGAGAAAAAAAATGTAAATGAGAGGTAAAAGTAGGTCATTGCTGGACTATTGCGAAAATGAAATGATGGGAACAAAAAAATAAGCAATAAAATGTAATAAACATAAAAACTGACCTTGATCACAGAGCATTCCACCCAGCCGGGTTTACAGTTGCACTCCCGACGCTTGCAGTCTCCGTTAACGCAGCCTGGATACGGGTAGCATTTGTCGCAACTTTTTCCCCACCATCCAACCTTACATCTGGCCGAACAGAAAAGAGTTGAGAGAATGAGTTTAAAAAGAGGAGAGAGAGAGAAAAAATTGAGTCGGGCAAGGTTTTCGAAAGTGGCCGGTCTTCGGGAAGAAATTAATTGAGACGGGGTGTCCTTGAGATTAGGCGGCGATACCGGTGAAATTTTCGATGCTGTCCGTATTAAAATAATTCTTTATGGATAACTTAAAACTTGATCAAAATTAAAAAAAAATGAAAGTAGTTTGTACCCATTTTTAGTGGGGAATTTTTTCCTCCACGAAAAACAAAATCCAAACAGAAATAAAATTCTTTCAATATAAAAACGTAAAAAATTTCAAACCGAAGAAAATTAGTTCCGCCAAAAAAAATTAAACAAATAAATATAAATTACGTTTGTTTTCTACATATTTTTAAATCAGAATTCTGTAGAAAAAGGTCATTTTCCACAACTAATTGAGCCTTTAATTAGCTACTAATAGGTTATGCATAACAAATTACTATCTAAATATTGCTATATCTAATAGTCTGTAAATAAGGTAAATAATTAGAAATTGAAGCATTAAAAAATGGATTTCGAAGAAAAGTACTGGTTTGAAGAGCTTCCAACGAAAACTTCCTTAAAGAGAAGTATCTATATAGGAGGGGGAAGCATAACGGAGGGGACGTAAAACGTAGTGGGAAGTATAACGGAGGGGGAAGTATAACGGAGGGGGAAGTATAACGGAGGGGAAGTATAACGGAGGGGGAAGTATAACGGAGTAAAGTATAACGGAGAAGTATAAGTTTTCTAAGTTTTTTTTTTCGAAAAATTTTCCGGGTTTCCTTTTTTTTTTTCATATCTCCGCCATTTTTTCGAAATTCAAAAATCGCCCTCGTCATATCTTCTTCACCGGCTAAAGAAATTTGTGTAAAAATTTGGTGAAAATCGGATGAAAACTGTGGCCGTAAAGTGTTCCGGAAAAAAATGCTACGGAGTGCCGGACGGCCGGCCGGCCGGCACCACAGACAAAGTTGAGATCGGTAAAGATCAATATTCGATTTTACCCTCCGGGGTCTGGAAGACCCTTCCCCAAAAACCCGACGTCGAGGGTATCGCAATAACTTCTTTAAGGAAGTTAAAAAGACAGGGCTGCAGCCAGGAAGGGGAGTAGGGTAGGAAGAAGGAACGCCTGGTAACAACCCAAAAAAGTATTCGAAAATCAGTTTTTTCCCCCAAAAAACCAAGTGAAACCCCCGAAAATCAGGGGTTTCTACCACAAAATCTTTGAGAAAAACTACCGAAAATGGTGGGGGGGGGGGGGTCAGGACAAATTTTTTTTAGATATATTAAAATCAGGTGAAATGGCGATTTTTTGGCGAAAATTCGAGGGAGATTGGGATTTTTCTTGGCCACGGGTTAAAAAACGACCTTTACGACTGAGTGAAGAAAAAAAGCTTCCGCTCAGAATGGAAAAAAATTGATATTATTTAAACGCAAAAAGTCCTTGTGAGAAAATTGCTGTGTTTAGTTCAAAAAATTGTCATTAGCCTTTACAGGGTTGACTGAGTGACCTTATATTAGCGTTCGGCTAATAGGACCTTCATATCTCACCTGCACTCTCCCGTTTTCGGCAGTAACCCCTCTCCTTGTGGCAATGTCCAGCGCAAACAGCTACAGAAGAAAAAAAAATTAAAATCTAAGTTCTAAACACATGTTTTAAAAAACGTACGAGTTTGGCAGAGTATTCCAGTCCAGCCTTCGTTACATTTGCACTCGAGAGGTTTCGTGCAGTATCCGTGTTGGCAGCCTGGAAGTACCTGGCACTGCTTGCACGTTTCTCCGGACCAACCTAGTCTGCATCTGTTGGAATATTAGTTTTACAATTTTGCAATAACCTCGGATGTTTAAAATTATCATGGTCTAGAAGTTCAGGAAGTACTGTCGCTTTTGAAACTATAAAAGCGGCAATCTCTTCAAGGTCTTGGTTCCGATAAGGAAAGGTTTTATTTTGGTTTAAAAATTCTGAAAACGTACCTGCATTCGCCAGGATATTCGCAATACCCCCGGGTCGAGTGACAGTCAAGACGGCAGATCGCTAAAAATAATATTCAAATTTAAAGAATTTGTAAAAGAATCTCTTACGTTCAGAGCAGAATAAACCGTCCCATCCTTCATGACAAATACATTCGAAGCTATTATTGCAGTAGCCATGCTGGCAACCGGGAAGGGCGATACATTATTGCAGTGTTCGCCATAAAATCCTAAAAGGAAGATCGTTAAATGAGATAAAGAGGGATTTTCGATTACTACTTGCCAAGTTTGCACCTACACTCTCCGGGTCTTTTGCAGTACCCTTGAAGAGGATCGCAGCCTTTCCGGCAAATTGGCACGTCGCAGAGATCACCGGTCCAGCCGTTTAGGCATTTTACTTCTCCGTTGTCGTCGCATCTGTAATGACTATGTTCGTTTTGACTAGTTGGCACTTCGCATGCCTGAAAAAATAAATTAAAATTAAGTCAGTTATGTTGTAAGTTGGAGCCGAAGAAAAACCCAAGTTTTCATCGGTTTTCGGACGTGTTTTCCAAATTTTTAGGAGCTCCCCTCAGTTTTTATCGCAAAAAAATATCTTTTTTGACTGATTTTTGGGATTTTTTCTTTGTTAAGTTCTTTTTCATCGCTTTGTAAGTCGTTTTCCTGAGTTTTTCGTCCCATTTCAAAGTTTTTTCATCTCTCGATTTTTTCTTCAATAAAGTTTTTGCTTAAGGGGATATGAGGGTTTTAAGTTGGTTGCTTTGTACATTTTTCGTTGTGAGCAACGGTTTTCGGTTTTCCCTTCTATCGGAAACCGTCGCTCAAAACGAAAAAATGTCTTAAGTAAAAGTTGTAGCTACGGAAATTTACTACATAAAATGTTTCATTGGTATTTTTCCGTCAGAGCAATATTTTAGGAGATATGAAGGTTTTAATTTTCAGACAGGCTCTGTAGGATTAGTTTTAACCTCATAACTCCTTAAATATTGCTCTTACGCAAATAATGATGGAAATTTTGTAGGAAATCTTTGTACCTACAACTTTTACAATGGACATTTTTTCGTTTTGAGCGACGGTTTCCGAGATAGAAGGGAAAAACCGAAAACCGTTGCTCACAACGAAAAATTTGCAAAGCAACTCACTTAAGAACCCTCATATCTCCTTAAGTATTACTCTGAAAAAAAACCAATGAGGTCTTTTTGTAGGAAATTTTTGTAGCTACGACTTTTACTTAGGACGTTTTTTCGTTTTGAGCGACTGTTTCCGAGATAGAAGGGAAAAACCGAAAACCGTTGTTAACACCGAAAAATTTGCAAAGCAACCAACTTAAATACTTCCATATCTCCTAAAGTATTGCTCTGACGGAAAAAACTAATAAATATTTTATGTAGTAAATTTAGTACCTACAACTTTTACTTAAGACATTTTTTCGTTTGAGCGACGGTTTCCGATAGAAGGGAAAACCGAAAACCGTTGTTAACAACGAAAAATTTGCAAAGCAACTCACTTAAAAACCATCATACCTCCTTAAGCCTTAATAACCAGCCCATATAATTTTCCTCGGTAACAAATTGACCCGAAAATGAAAATCGGTATTATTCCATAAAAACAAAACAATTTTTTTTTTAAAGGAGAGAAAGCTAAACGGTAAATTTCCAGGTCGCTCAAATAGCCGATCCTTTGATTTTTCATCTGATACTTTAGCCTTGTGTAAAAAACAGGAAAACATTTTATATTTTAAACAATTTTTCATTGACTATTCATGATCATTTTACATATTAGCTTTTAGGAAGTTTTTACAGAATTTACGTCACTACGGTAAATAATAAAAAAGCCTAAAAGGGACGTCCTTGTCAGTACCTACTTTATCAAACGATAAAGGAAGTAAAAAAAATTTTGCCAAAAATTTTAGTCTCAAGACTTACTATAATAAAAAAATTATCGAAAATACTGAGCATTAGCTTCCTTTTTTTTTCGTAAGCCTATGATGGTTTTGATTCGACTAAAAAGACGCTTTATTGAGCAGACACTCCCCCAGTAATGACAGTTATCAGATTAATTTGTAGACTTTGACAGTTTAAAAGGTTAAAAACTCCACTTAGTTTGAAAGTAGGGTTCAAATTGAGAATGAGGTTGTAATTTTTTTTAGGACGAAAGGTGATGTATGGTGCTCACCTGTTTTTTCCATTTCGGGACGTATTTAGCAGCGGAGACGAAAGCCAAAGTGGCGAGGAAGAGTATCCAAGTAGAGGTGCAGGGCATTGTCGCGAGACGAGTGGCTATAGGGTTCAAGTTCACGGGCGATCGCCCTACTTAGGTCATAACAGTTCCTACACCCCACCTCTCTTAGGGGGAAGCCCGAAGCCGGAGCATATATTTTGATATGTATGTGACCTACTAGCACACTCGTAACGGGAATCCTCGAAGGTTCATCGACTCCGAACCTAGAACGACCACTTTTGTTTTCCACCTCTCTCCATTTATTATGAATCACCAATTTTTTTGTCTCCTTCAGTTTTTTATTGGGCTTTCAAATGAGGACTGTCTTCAAAATGATGCCACCTTGTTCTCAAAATCAAGAGAAAAGAAAACAACCTCAAAAAACATCTTCTGAGAAAAAGCTTTTCTAACCAATCCTATTTTTAGAATTTTTGACCCAAATTTCAGATATTGTGGAAAGAAAGCTTTAAATGACATACTTGAGACTTATATTATTTGAAATGGCTCCCCTCACAGAATCAAAAAGAGTGCTGATTGCTGACGTAAAATCGCCCAAATTGTGGTGATTTTGTGACTCCCCTCACAGAATCAAAAGAGTGCTGATTGCTGACAGTAAAATCGCCCAAATTGTGGTGATTTTGTGACTCCCCTCACAGAATCAAAAAGTGCTGATTGCTGACAGTAAAATCGCCCAAATTGTGGTGATTTGTGACTCCCCTCACAGAATCAAAAAGAGTGCTGATTGCTGACAGTAAAATCGCCCAAATTGTGGTGATTTTGTGACTCCCCTCACAGAATCAAAAAGAGTGCTGATTGCTGACAGTAAAATCGCCCAAATTGTGGTGATTTTGTGACTCCCCTCACAGAATCAAAAAGAGTGCTGATTGCTGACAGTAAAATCGCCCAAATTGTGGTGATTTTGTGACTCCCCTCACAGAATCAATAACTTCTTTAAGGAGTTAAAAAGAGTGCTGATTGCTGACAGTAAAATCGCCCAAATTGTGGTGATTTTGTGACTCCCCTCACAAAATCAAAAAGAGTGCTGATTGCTGACAGTAAAATCGCCCAAATTGTGGTGATTTTGTGACTCCCCTCACAGAATCAAAAGAGTGCTGATTGCTGACAGTAAAATCGCCCAAATTGTGGTGATTTTGTGACTCCCCTCACAGAATCAAAAAGTGCTGATTGCTGACAGTAAAATCGCCCAAATTGTGGTGATTTTGTGACTCCCCTCACAGAATCAAAAAGAGTGATGATTGCTGACAGTAAAATCGCCCAAATTTTGGTGATTTTGTGACTCCCCTCACAGAATCAAAAAGAGTGCTGATTGCTGACAGTAAAATCGCAAATTGTGGATTTTGTGACTCCCCTCACAGAATCAAAAAGAGTGCTGATTGCTGACAGTAAAATCGCCCAAATTGTGGTGATTTTGTGACTTCCCTCACAGAATCAAAAGAGTGGTGATTGCTGACAGTAACATCGCCCAAATTGTGGTGATTTTGTGACTCCCCTCACAGAATCAAAAAGAGTGCTGATTGCTGACAGTAAAATCGCCCAAATTGTGGCGATTTTGTGACCCTTCAAATAGGTCAGGTTAGCTGTTGACCCATTACACTGGCAAAAATTACCCAATTTATGTTTTATGTTTCGTTCTTTTTTCGTCAGTTCTTTCGTTCTTTTTAGGGTCGAATTTACCTTAAGGGGTCAGGAAGACCCATTTCCGAAATCCGACCTCTGGTGTAAATCGGATGTACAGAAGGCGCCTCAGACTAACTGACGATCGAAAAATGATCACTGGTCAAATTGACCCCAAGGGGTCTGGAAGACCCATTTCCGAAATTCGACCTTATGGTGTAAATCGGGTGTACAGCCGGCGCCACAGACAATGATCACTGGTCAAATTGACCCTGAGGGGTCTGGATGACCCATTTCCGAAATCCGTCCTCATTACTATACTCGTCCTCATTGCTAAACTCAGAAGGAAGCTCTGTGCACAATTTCAAGTCGATTGGTCTTGTCTCCAGGCTGTGTACCCGTTAAAGTGGCTAAAATTACCCTAAAATTTCAGTTTTTTTGTTCCTAACTTTTTTTTAAGTTAAGATTTCGGGGTAAATCTTTCTAAAGGCACTGGCTCAAGTTGAAAGGAAGCTCTGTGCAAAATTTCAAGTCAATCGGTGCGCTAGGAGAGGCTGTAGCCTTGTCTAGCTGAATAAGAAGAAGAAGAAACACGGTAAAGGCGAAAAACCGGGTTTTCAGACTTTTATATCTCGGCTCCCTGTGGACCGATCGACTTGAAATTTTCAGCGTTTACTCATATCATATCAAAGTAATCTGTAGCAAATTTTAAGTTGATCGGTCCAGAGGGAGCCGAGATCCAGATACCTGAAAAACGCAAATCGTGACGTCCAGTAAACATACACTTGGTAGGTACCGTTTTCTGACGTCTTCGGACTGGGTGTTGCTTGGCGGGGCGGAACGCTACCGCGTTCCTAGATAGAGAGTTTTAATTTTGGTGATTTTAGAGCCATATATCAGCATTGACAGGTTTTTTGAGCGATCCAGGTCTTTATATACTCGATGCACTGGAAAGTGGAAGGTAACTTTTATTGTTATCTTGATTGTTTTCATCCTCGTGCACAGAACAACTAAAAAATATGGTCCTTGCAAAGACTAATGAATTTTTAAATTAAAGGCGCCAGGAAAGTATCCACTAGTGTTGCGCTCTACAGCAAGTATCAAAAAGTAGCGATAACTTGGGGTCACGACTCGTTTCCTTATCAGTTGGTATCCAAATACCGTGTCGCACTCTGGAGATAATTTCCAAAGCTGAGCGAAACCGAAAATTAACCTTACATTATCCTTCTGGTGTTATTGTTTTGTGCTCGTGGGCAGGAGATTTCATTCTTAAAACTTCAAATTTTCCTTTAAATATGGACGATAAACCAGAGGATGAACCATCATCGATCAAATCCTCGATTCTGGACCGTTTTCGCGAGATGAACGAGGAGATTGAAGCTGAAAAATTGAAAAAACAAGAAGAGGCGCCGGAAAACGTATAAAACCGTATTTCGTAAGATATTTATTGATAAAACGATGGATCTTTTAAGATTTGTTTTAGCTACCAAAAAACGAAGATATGAAGAAGTCGATGAAATTCAAGTCGGTCTTAAAGAAATAGATGCCGGAATAGACGCTTTTATTTCCGACCTTAAAGGGTTCGATGGCATCATAAAGCACAGGTTTTTATAATTAAGAAAAGACCAGCTTAGTATAACAGAGTTTACTGGACTGCTGTCACTGAGACTGGGAATTTTGAAATGATTTAATGTTTATTGTTTTAGGATTTCAGATTTTCACGTTCATGAAGTTGATAAAGATGGAAATATAGTCGAGTTAACTACTTTTGGTGTCCCTGTTGTTGAAAATGAAGGTAATATCTAATTTTTTCCCTTCATGAAATATGTTTCACAAGAGAGGGGCCCAGGCGAGGGCTTTTGCCATTTTCCCTCGGCACTAGAGGCCCGATTGCAGAGTTACACGTATTCATATTCTTAAAAATTCATAGTTATGCATATGAATACAAAAAAATTCCTGGAATTCTTGTTTGTTGATACGTTTTCAATTTTTAGAAAATCCTTATGATGAAAATATTTAACTCAGGAGCAAAAAGCGGCTTTAGACGAGCTTGCTAAGTCAGAAGTAAAAGAGAAAAAAACCTACGAAATTGATGTAAGTCTTTTAAAAAATAAAAAATTAAAAGTTTATCTTCTTATAGGTCGACGATTTGTCTAAGGATGTCCGAAGTGAATATCATAAAGCCATAAAACAAATTTATCAAAATAAACTTTTCACAAATACAAAATTAGTCGGCGAAGGAGAAAATGCGAAAACCGTCATAGTGGTTGGCCGAGTTCAGAATAAACAAGGCAACTATTTTGTTTATTTTTTTAATTTTAATTATTTGCTTTTTAGATAAATATGCATGGCCGAAAAATATGGGACATTTTTTACATTTTACTCTTTATAAAGAAAATCTCGATACAAATATAGTGATCAACACAATTGCTCAAAATTTGAGGTTAAAATATTGATTGTAATATTTTAAAATTATATTTTTTATGTAGACTTCGCCCAAATCATATTTCGTTTGCCGGCTTGAAAGATAAAAGAGGAAAAACCTCACAAAGAATGTGTGTTAAATTAAGGACTGCCTATCAGATAATCAGAGTTAGAAGATCACTTCCAAAATGTTCATTTGGAAATTTTAAATATGAAAGGAAACCTATACGATTGGGTGATTTATCCGGAAACCGATTCAGTTTAGTTATCAGGTTTGTTTCTTCATAGTTTTACCTTTTTCAACTTTTTTTTTAGAAATATAACTGTTGAAAATGATGAATTAATAAAAGGTATAAAACACCTTCAAGAATTTGGCTTCATAAATTATTTCGGCCTCCAACGATTTGGTACTTCAATTATAGCCCCGACGTATTCCGTCGGGAAGCAGCTCCTTTTGTCCAATTGGAAAGAAGTATTATTATTAATTTGTTAAATTTTAATTTATTTTTTAGGCTGTGAATTTAATACTTAAACCTCGATATAATGAATATGCTTCGAAACAAAAATGTCGAGAAGTCTGGGAGGAGACCAAAAGCGCTGTCGCCGCTTTAAGATGTTTACGTCCCCATGATACTTCAGTAGAAGCTCAAATTTTAAGGTCGTTGAAAAGTCAAGGAAATGATCAATATTTCAACGCCTTATTTTCAGTAAGTGGTTAAAAAAATTCATAAACATAAAACTTTAAATTTCCGATAAAATATGAATACGCTTTCATAATTTTTTCAGCTCCCGAGAAATTCGATGCTTCTCTATCTCCATTCATATCAAAGTTTAATCTGGAATAAAATAGTTTCAAAACGTATCAAAACTTTTGGATATAAAGCGATAAAAGGAGATTTAATCCTTTTATCTGATGAAAAAAGTCTAGAAATCGAAGAAAGCCAAAAAGATGATGAAGAGATGAAGAAGAGGAGGATGAAGAAATTGAAACAGCGAAAGGTTTCTTTTAACAATATCAAATTAATTTTTAACCATCATTTTTAGAAGTAACGTTTAAACAAATAAAAGTTAAAAAGCTAACTGAAGAAGAAGCAAAAACAACAAAATTTTCTGAAATCGTTTACCCTTTACCTGGTAAAGACGTTGAGTTTCCTGATAACGAAATCGCTGAATGGTACAATGAGATTTTATCCAATGATGGAGTTACAATGGAACATTTTGAAAAATCCAACAAGTAATAGTTTTTCTTTTTGACTTTTTCTATTTTAAAAAGATCTTTGCTTTATATGGTGCCTATCGAAAAGCTGTCCAGATTCCTACAGATTTTTCCTACGAAATAGTCAATCATAGCGACCTAAATGATGACTTCATTCCATCCGATTTGGAGAAACTGTTAAAAAGGACATTAAAAAAACCAGAAGGTATACAGGGTGTCCGGAAACACATGGCAAGCGTCTGGGAGAGCGTTAAAAAGTGGTTTTACGAAAAAAAGTTAAATGTACACCCCCTTAATTTAAATCAAAGAATTTGATGGTGTAGTTTAAAATCCGCCTGGATATACAGGGTGTCCCAGACACAACCTAACTTCGTTATTTCAAATGAGAACCCCTATTTTTTATTTCAGATTCGTAATCTACGCAAAATTTCAAGTAGATTTGAGTACTCATATGACAATTTTGGACAACTTTTAAAAAATGTCAAATTTTAGCGTTTTTTGTTCCAAAATCCGTTAAAATTGACCTAGGAGACTCGTTTTTTTTTAATTCCACTTATTTTTTCCCGAAGAATCCAACTGTCTCAAATTTGAGCATCTTCGCATTCAGCATCACGAGATTTCGTCGCTAATGGCCTTTTTTCAAGTTTAACTCCAAATTCCATACTTCAAAAATGGAAATTAGCGATTTGTTGACGGAATTTTAATTTTTGATGCATAAACACAAAAGACGCTGTAGCTCTTTCAAAATTTGTGGTCCGAAAGAAAAATTCCTTTCAACAAGTGCTTATTTTCATTTCTGAACTAAAAATTTGGGTTCTAACTTGAAAAAAGGCCATTAGCGACGAAATCTCGTGATGCTGAATGCGAAGATGCTCAAATTTGAGACAGTTGGATTCTTCGGGAAAAAATAAGTGGAATTAAAAAAAAAACGAGTCTCCTAGGTCAATTTTAACGGATTTTAGCGCAAAAAAACGCTAAATTTTGACATTTTTTAAAAGTTGTCCAAAATTGTCTTATGAGTACTTAAATCTACTTGAAATTTTGCGTAGATTACGAATCTGAAATAAAAAATAGGGGTTCTCATTTGAAATAACGAAGTTAGGTTGTGTCTGGGACACCCTGTATATCCAGGCAGATTTTAAACTACACCATCAAATTCTTTGATTTAAATTAAGGGGGGTTTACATTTAACTTTTTTTCGTAAAACCACTTTTTAACGCTCTCCCAGACGCTTGCCATGTGTTTCCGGACACCCTGTATATTTTATTCAATAAAATGTTTAATTTTTGTATTTTAGGTGGCGATTTAAAATCGTTGATTTTACATTTTACGTTAAAATCGTCCACGTACGCCACGATGCTTTTGAGGGAGTTGATGAAATCCGACACGGCCGTTTCGACCCACGCGAATCTTTCAAGGGATTTAAAAAAAGCAAAGAACTCAAACTGAAAATTCTATTTGATTTTATTAAATAGAGAAAAAAAAATTTAATTATTTTTAAGCGCATGGGTTGACCATATTTTTCATTAAGTCTGGCGACTGCGGGCGGGCGCTACTTGAAGACAAAGCGAACGCTCGAGAAATCAATTTTTTACTTGGTTGTGGAATATAACTAAATAAACATTAATATTAAAAAACGGAGTTAGTCGTTTTAATTTTTTTTTCCAGAAATTTTTCTTTATGAAAAGTATGGATAATACAAAAACGCCTAACTTTTGGAAAGAAAAAAAATAATCAAACCTTGGATATTCAACTTCAAATGTTATGAGCAGGTCTCCTTTTAAGCATCGGTCAGTCGGATGTGGCATTCCTTCACCTTCAACAATTTTAATATAGTCCGGCCTAAATTATCTTTCAAACTAAATTTTTCAAATAAAGAAAAGCTCACGTTACAACTTGTGTTATAGCCACCCTAAGGACTCTTTTGTCGATTGTATTTACTGTAACTGTCGTCCCAATAAGGGCTTCTTCGATCGTAATTTTCGCAGTCATCAGAATATTAAGTCCTTCCCTTTTAAACACAGGATGTGGCTTATCCTCAACCACAAATATAATATCGCCTTTTTAATTATTTAAAACAATAACAATTATTGTTTACCTGGAATAATGGATGGCCCCATATCACCGCATTCAGGAAAAGTGATCTGAGAACCTGGAAGTATCCCTGGATTTATATTTATATTTAAAAGTTTCTCCGTAAGCTCCGTTTCTTCACAATTTTCATTAATAAAGGCTCTTCTTTGAATTTTTACTATTTTAAGACCTCCGTGATAAACCTAAAAAATTAATAAATTGTAATTGTGTTTATTATTTTGTTTACGATTTATAACCTCTTCTAATGTAAGAGCCAATGGTTTAATGAAGGGAAGCTCTTTTTTCTTAACTCCTTTTGATTGGCCGAATGTGAAGAGGGGTGGAGGATCAGTGACGGCGTCTAGGAGGTCGGCGTAGGGGTTATCTGTTCCAAAAAATTCTCTGAAGAAATTAAAGTAATCCTTTCTAATTATTACTTGAATGTTTTGATTGGGTCTCCGTGATAGGCGTATGGAGGGTTCCATCCGTATGGCGTTACTATCCCTTTTTTAAGACCTTCTTCACCGTATTGGTCGTAAAGGGATTTGAGCAAAGGGTTACTAAGAACGTCATAGGCTTCACCCACTAAAGAAAACGCTCCGAATAGACTTTTGTCGTTCTGTCTTTCTGGGTTATACTGCAGCGCCAAACGTCGAAATCTGTAAAATTTGATGGAGAAAACCGCCGGCGCATAACCTAGTTTTTGCTGTTAGGTTAAAACTTACTCTCGTCTTATCTCATTAATGGTCGCATTTTTGGTCAATCCAAGAACTCCGTAGTAGTCGAGAGACCTTTGGGGAGCAACTAAATCAATGTTCGCCATTTTCTAAATAATTTTTTCTTTTATAGAAAAAAAATCTGTTTTCCAGATGACGTAAGCTACATAGAGGAGCTATAGGTTTTTTTTTCTCCAAGGCAACGATCTTCAGGGTGTTTCTTGGATAAAAGAAACTATTGAAAATCCGTTAAAAAGGTGTTTTGTTTTTTTGCCAGTAGAAAGAAGGAAATCTTCAGGGTGTTCAGAAAACGCAGAAAACGCTGCTGTTCAGAAAAAAAACCGCTCGTAAATCCAAAAAAAGGGCGTTTTTTGGCCGATAAAATTTTATAAAACGAATAAAGGTGTTTCTTCGGTAAAAACACCTGGAAAAATGGGGTTTCTGCCTTTTTTGATTACCCATATCATTTTTGCTTTTTATGCGTATTGGAACCACTTTTCGATTTATGAATTTCAAGTCTGTTGGCATGTCTAAGGTACGCGCGCTCAATACCGTGAGAACTCGAGGTTACATCAATAATGGGAGCGTTCCAAGGAAACGGTTTTAGCGGAAAAAAAGTGCTAATAAATTTTTTTTCCTACAAGGGTTGAAAAAAAAATCATAAATGAAATACCCTGCCATAAATATTACTTTAACTTTAATCAAGGAGTTAGGAAAAATGAAAAGACTCCGCTCATTTTGGCTATGCCAAAACAAAACCGTACATGTCGGCTCCTGCTGAAAAAATTCTGATTCTTATTTAGCGCTTCTGTTTAATTGAAAGAGTTTTTTTTAATCAAAAACGCGTGATTTCTGGCAAAAAGGTAACTTTTTTCGGCAGGAAAAGCTACTTTTCACTGTTCTGCCATAACAATTTCGATTTTCTTATGATGAGGTATGGAACAAGCCAATAAATTTATTAAAAAACCTTAATTTCTTCTAAATCAAAAACATGTTATCCGTTTTAGCAAGGATAAACAGTAGGTATGTTCCAGAGCTCTCTCGGGTGTTTGGAACATCCTAGAATTTAGTGCATGTGGCCGGCTATCGATCGTGCTAAGTAGGTACCCGCGTTTTCAAGAAGAGCAATGGAATGGCCCGCCTGGAATTCAGACTTTCATTTTATTTTATCAATAAAAATCAGTTCGAATTTTTCCAGTTTTTCCCAAAAAATTTTTTTTGTTTAAAGATTTTCCCAGCAAGCCTTTATAGATTGAAAGGGTCGTAGTCAACGAGCTTGCGCTATCGATGAGTTGAAGGGTGGCATCTATAAAATTAAGTGAATGAAATTAGGCACGTCGAATCCGAAGGGAGAGACGTTTAAGGTCGAAACCCCCACCTTTTCATCACTTTTTAAATTCTTTAAATAATTTACATTTTCAAACTTTTTATTCGACGTTTTTTTTTATTCTCCCTCTTTTTTTAAAATCGAGTTTCCAAGCATCCGAGCGGGGAATTTGATTTTTAGATCCCCCGGGGAACTTTATCGATTACGAAGTAAATTCGGAACAGGGCCGCCACTTCACTTGAAACCTGTCTTTTGCACTCCTGAGTTCAGAAGAATGATTTGAACTGGATTTAAAAAAAAAAATTACCTGAAAAATCTCCGAGCACAAAACGTGGGGCTTTTAAAATAATAATAATTGTCATTATTGCCTAAAACGGTAAAATTTCGAAAAAAAAATTGGATATCTGCTAGCTTTCCTTCGTATTTTTTTTTTTTTTTTTTTGCTTTCTGCCAAAAACACCGCGGGAAAAAAATCAGGCTTTTTCTTCCAGGTTTTGATTTCATTTTTTTTTTTCTGCCAAGAAACATTCAATTTTTAGCCTTTTACGTGATAATTTAGCCATTTATGCCACTTAATATCCGTTATCTGGCTTTTTGGCGTTTTCCTGGCTTTTTCAGCCACTAAACACCGTTTTACCGGCGTTTTTCAGCCACTAAACACCGTTTTACCGGCTTTTTCAGCCGCTAAACACCGTTTTACCGGCGTTTCTCAGCCACTAAACACCGTTTTACCGGCGTTTCTCAGCCACTAAACACCGTTTTACCGGCGTTTTTCAGCCACTAAACACCGTTTTACCGGCATTTTTCAGCCACTAAACACCATTTTACCGGCATTTTTCAGCCACTAAACACCGTTTTACCGGCGTTTTTCAGCCACTAAACACCGTTTTACCGGCGTTTTTTGGGAGTAAACACCGCGTTAACAGTGAATCCGAGCCTGTCAGAAGTCTACAAAGGTCAAAATAAAAATTTGTGTAAAAAGTGGTGTTTTTCGGGCGAAAAAAACAAGGGAGAGGTAATTTTGACGTGGTAAATAGGAGATTCAAAATCAATAAGAAGATTGATTAAAAAATGCGCTGATTAAGTCCTAGTAAGGGTGGGGGATGCTCAAAATCGAACCCTATCAGGTTCACTTAAGACCCTTCATCGCTCGAAGGGTATGGCGCCAACACGATTGGCCGAAGGCGGCCCCTCCTCCCTCCTCGTCGCCCAAAAAATCTAAAAAAAAAAATAGCTTTTAAGTTGAACCCCAAAAATTAGTAGTCCAGACGATTCTTCGGGACAATAGTGTAGACCCCTTCTAGTGTCGAAATAAGTGGAATTTATTGGGCTATTAAGTGGTGATTTTGTGCCGCTCGAACGGCTGTTAAATATTCAATCGGAATTGGTGAAATACCACTATGTGACGTAACGGGTTTAAACGGAAGAGCCAGCGACATGACCAATCTTAAATTTATTAACCATGGATTAATTTGAGAAAACGCAGATTGATAAGCGGTCTTTTCGACTAAATCCAAAATTTTTTAAGATTAAAAAAAATCCTTGTACAAAATATCCGTAAAATATTTTTTTTCTAAAATCGAGGGACAAAAAAAAGTTTCTCAGCCAACCAAAAGCAAGAAAATCTGATAAAAACGGGGTTTCTTGGAGAGGAGGAAAACCCTGAAGAACGTTTTTTTTAAGGACTAATTTTCAAGACTTCGAATGGAAGATTTCGTCGCGATAGGTCTAACATTTTTATCAATTTTAAGTTTGCCGTTGGCAAATTTTGTGGAGAATCGAATTCCGTTGGTAGTTTAACCCTATTACCAACAGAAATGCGTGTAGTTCACGATTTAGCCAACAGGTGATGCATTGATTCCATTGAGAAATTAATCAGTATTTTTGCTCCCCCTGAAACCCAGGAAAAGGACTAACGCCGGCTATCTCATTTTTCGTCAATTTTGAGTTTGGCATTGTTTCTGATGGTAAATTTTTGGTGAATCGAATTCCGTTGGTAGTTCAACCCTATTACCAACAGAAAACGCGTAGTTCACGAGTTAGCCAACAGGTAATGCATTGATTCCAATGAGAAATTAAATCAGTATTTTTGCTCTCCTGAAAACCTAGGAAAAATGAGATAGCCGGCGTTATCTCATTTTTTGTCAATTTTGAGTTTGGCATTGTTTCTGATGGTAAATTTTGTGGTGAATCGAATTCCTTGGTAGTTCAACCCTATTACCAACAGAAAACGCGTAGTTCACGATTTAGCCTACAGGTGATGCATTGATTCCAATGAGAAATTAATCAGTATTTTTGCTCTCCTGAAAACCAGGAAAATGAGATACGAGACTAACGCCGGCTATCTCATTTTGCTCAATTTTGAGTTAGGCATTGTTTCTGATGGTTTTTGTGGTGAATCGAATTCCGTTGGTAGTTCAACCCTATTACCAACAGAAAACGCGTAGTTCACGATTTAGCCAACAGGTGATGCATTGATTCCAAAGAAATTAATCAGTATTTTTGCTCTCTGAAAACCCAGGAAAAAGGACTGTTAGCTATCTCATTTTTTTCAATTTTGAGTTGGGCATTGTTTCTGATGGTAAATTTTGTGGTGAATCGAATTCGTTGGTAGTTCAACCCTATTACCAACAGAAAACGCGTAGTTCACGATTTAGCCACAGGTGATGCATTGATTCCAATGAGAAATTAATCAGTATTTTTGCTCTCCTGAAAACCGGAAAAATGAGATATCGGGTGTTACTAACGCCGGCTATCTCATTTTGTCAATTTTGAGTTAGGCATTGTTTCTGATGGTTTTTGTGGTGAATCGAATTCCGTTGGTAGTTCAACCCTATTACCAACAGAAAACGCGTAGTTCACGATTTAGCCAACAGGTGATGCATTGATTCCAATAAGAAATTAATCCGTATTTTGCTCTCCTGAAAACCTAGGAAAAATGACTTATCCAGGTGTTAGAACTAACGCGACGATTTGTGAAAAGGTGCAACTGCCGGCCGTCACCACAGACAGTATCTGATAAGATCACTAATCAATTTCAATACGACAGAACCTTTCCAAAACCAGATATGGAGGGTAATACATCAACTTATCTTCGAAAAAGTTAAAGCCAGGAAAACGCATAAAAATCACAATTTAAAAGGAAAATTTAGGTTCGAAAAAAACACCCCCCCCCCCCCCTTCGCATTTGGCAGACCGCAACTCGGTGTCTCAGGCCGCAATTCGGAAGCTACAAATTTTCTTCAATATGGATGATTCTCAGAAATTTTTAGAATTCCAGTTAAAATCTGGTTAAATCCTGAACAGAAAAAAAAAAAAAAAAACTGACCGATCCATACAGATTTATTGATTCTTTAAACCGTTCAACCGAGGCCTCGTTCTCAATTATATTTTTACATTTTATTTAATTAACGAAAATACATTATATAAATTGAGGTGTAAGGGGGGGAAAAAATTCAAAAATCGAGTTTTGGACTTAGGCATGCGCAGGGCATATCATCAATGATGTAGAGAAAGAGAAAAAAAAACGTTGTTGGAAGAAAAAATTTTTAAAATATTTTGAAAAAAAATCAATTTTTGTGTTGATATAAAATTTATTTTCGTGTAGAATTTTTTTGGGGGGTTTGGGGTGTCGGGTCGATGATGCGGGCGACATTGTGATGAGCGTTCGAGCATAATGAAGCAGTTAAGATGTTAGCCGTGGACGTCAAGGGGCGAAGAGGGGGGGGGGTCGGAAAGGGGGGGTGACTGTGTTATCATCAACTGGTGGCTGGCTGGGATCAATGCTTGTCAAGTGTTGGATATCGACCGGGACTGAGATGTAGTGCGCCTTTCCTCCCTCACACATACAGAGGCACACACATACAAAAAGCTCAAGTACACAGTGGAATATACGACACCGAGAAGCCCTCTCTCTCCGGGAGAAAATCACTAATTGTCACCCCCCTTTCTTCCCCAGAGGGCCTTAAGACTACCGAGCAATCCTTATCGACCAACGAAGCTCTTGGGGTTTTCAAAGCACAAAAAAAATCTCTTATTTATTTTTCCCCCATCAAAATATCCTCAAAAGTTACCACCAACCCTTTAAAAAGTTAATAATCAAATTAACACTCTTAATAGAAAATTTAATAAAAACTATATTAAAAAAATTAATAATTATTGTTTTATCATAAAGATACGTTATGTTGACAGTTTATTTCGTAATTTTACCGGGCGCCGGTGTTATATAATGTATTTGCAGTTGTACCAACGGAAGGGCGGCGGTAGGAGGCCGTATTGATTGGGAAGAGGCGGCCGAGTTGGGTTGGCAACCTTCCTCACCGGGGCTTCCTCCTCTTTCATTTTCACACACAAAAATCTCTCTAAAACCGCCAACTTCGACTTTTTTTTCCCTTTCTCTCTCGCTCTTTTCTCCTCTTGTGTCAAAGGGAGCTATTTTCAGAATTTTTTTTCAGACGCCTGGGAGAAGCTTATTTTTTACTTTGTTTATTTGGAAATTTTTAACTTTTAAGAAGGGAAGGAAAAGAATTGAAATTTTCATTTTAAAAAGAGAGCTTTTGAAAAAATCTATTATAAATTTTATTACTGAAAATACTCAAAACTCAAATATTTTGAAAACTTTTATAGCGCCAGATTCCCGCCCTTCAAAATTTTTCAGGCCTGCTATCAAGTCTTCGGAGTCCATCGTAGCTTATTTTAAGATAACTAAAGAATTGTCTTTTATTTTAACAAATAGAGCTAAACTCCTGATCGGTGATGTCGAAGGGTCATATTGACCCTAATCAAAGAAGCCCATTTCCAAAAACCGTCTACCGAGGGTATCACAGCATCTTTCTTTTGAAGTTAAGTGTAATAATTCTTAGATTCTATCTATGGGGGCTTATTGTACGATAATAAACTAAAGATTCTCCCCCATGAAAAACCAAAAATGCCATAAGGCTCCAGGGGTCTATATTAAAAAACCGTTCATCGGGGTTTTAAATTCGTTTTATTAGTTAAAATCAATTCAATATATCTTCGCGTTAGTTCTAACACCGGCTATCTCTGTTTTATCAATTTTGAGTTGGACATTGTTTCTGATGGTAAATTTTGTGGTGAATCGAATTCCGTTGGTAGTTTAACCCTATTACCAACAGAAAACGTATAGTTCACGATTTAGCCAACAGGTGATGCATTGATTCCAATAAGAAATTAATAGTATTTTTGCCTCCTGAAAACCTAGGAAAAATGAGATAGCCGGTGTTAGAACTAACGCGATGATATTTTAAAAAATGTTCATTAATTTCTTTATTTTTAGAAGTTTTTTCAAGGTTTACTTGCCAAGAATTATAATTTTTACGGTTAAAAACTGCAATATTTTTTTTTTCAATTTTTATGGTTTCTAGATTATAGATTACTGTTAAAAGGTGTAGTTTTTAAACCTCTAAAGTGATTGGAATCGTAGGAAAAAAGGAAAAAATTTCAGCTTATTTTAAGCTCTTTTTATTTTGAAAATGCGTGTTGCACGGAAAGATGAGAAAGGTTCAGCTGAATGCAATTTTTGAATTTGACCGGGAAAAATTTGTCTTTGAAAAGAGGCCTTAAGGTTTATTGATGATGGGACTGAAATATTGATTTTGAAGTGTATAAGGTCATGTAAGCATAGGATGTTTTTAACTTAGGCAGGGTTAGGTAGGGGCGAAGGCGGAGAAGGGTTCTGTTGGCTGCGTGCGGAGGCGATCTATCTCACAGATGGCCACCATGCGGGCGGGTACACATATCGATTCACCTCGTTCCTCTCTAATTATTAGATAACCTCGTATTGAATTCTTTTTTCCCCTTTTACAATAGGGAACCCCTCCATGAACACACCTGGGGTGATTTACCGCGCATGGAATTCAGTAAAAAAAAGAAGGGGGAAGACGAGTGTCGCGACGTGTCGTTTTCCTGTTTAGACCTGCGTGACGCTCAATGGGAATCTTTTTAACCTCAACTCATAGTACACGAATCTAATTTTTTTAGTCACTTGTTGATCTATTATTTATTATATAATTAAATCATTTCTTTCTCTCATTTCAATTCAAATGTTCACATTATTGACGCACAAGATTCGACCAATGAAAAACCTTTTTTTTTATAACCCTTGTTCTTTTTAACCTTTGTGACAAAAGTCCGAGTTTTCTTGTACTTGGGCGTGTTAAAAGATTACAAAAACGTCGCCCATAAGATTAATACGACGATTTAAAGAGACGCGTCGGCCCACCTGTTGCATTGCAGACTCTCTGCCAATTGATCTCGATATCGTTTCTTCCGAACGTGCCTTCTAATACCCCCACTTGAACGTTCAATTTCTATCACAAAAAATAGAAGGTAATTTATTGAGTAAAACTGGATAAGGACCCCTTAGGGTCAAAATGACCCTTGACACCCTGTTTTTGGCGTCTCTTTTGCTGTGACGGCTTGATACCACGTGTCCATTAACAAAAAACACGTGTACTACCCAAATTTGCTGAAAGAGTTTTTTTTCTTATTTTTTAATTGTTTGTAAAAGACCTGTTGCTTCTATTAATCATTTTAATTCTTATGAGTGTATTTTCCACTTTTTACTGCGCAGTAAAATCTGTGTAAGTGCTATTTTATGTTTTTCCCCTTGAAAATGAGCTCTTAATTTTGTGAAACAGGGGTTACGTATAGGCTAAGTTCAAGTCTTAGAGGCTTTGCTGGTCTCCTTCTGGAGCTCTTCCACAAAGTTGGGAAAGTTGCAACTATGGAAAACTAGGTAGAAAAAATGAAAGTCTTGGCCCAGCCAAGCCACACAGACTGGGCGTGAACAGCCCGAAATTCTCCCTACCTTCTCTTAAGGGGATATGAGGGTTTTAAGTTGGTTGCTTTGTACATTTTTCGTTGTGAGCAATGGTTTTCGGTTTTTCCCTTCTATCGGAAGCCGTCGCTCAAAACGAAAAAATGTCTAAGTAAAAGTTGTAGCTACGGAAATTTGCTACATAAAATATCTTATTGGTTTTTTTTCCGTCAGAGCAATATTTTAGGAGATATGAAGGTTTTAAGTTTTCAGACAGGCTCTGTAGGATTATTAGTTTTAACCTCATAACTCCTTAAATATTGCTCTTACGCAAATAATGAATAAAATTTTTGTAGGAAATCTTTGTACCTACAACTTTTACTTAGGACATTTTTTCGTTTTGAGCGACGGTTTCCGAGATAGAAGGGAAAAACCGAAAACCGTTGCTCACAACGAAAAATTTGCAAAGCTACTCACTTAAGAACCCTCATATCTCCTTAAGTATTGCTCTGACAAAAAAACCAATGAGGTCTTTTTGTAGGAAATTTCCGTAGCTACGACTTTTACTTAGGACGTTTTTTCGTTTTGAGCGACGGTTTCCGAGCGAAGGGAAAAACCGAAAACCGTTGCTCACAACGAAAAATTTGCAAAGCAACCAACCTAAATACTTCCATATCTCCTAAAGTATTGCTCTGACAGAAAAAACTAATAAGATATTTTATGTGGTAAATTTCAGTACCTACAACTTTTACTTATGACATTTTTTCGTTTTGAGCGACGGTTTCCGAGATAGAAGGGAAAAACCGAAAACCGTTGTTAACAAAGAAAAATTTGCAAAGCAACTCACTTAAAAACCATATACCTCCTTAAGTTCCTCTAGGATAACTTTGAGTGCTGATAAGCTAGTGATAAAAATGTCAAAATCTCCCCATTATTTGTGAGGTTTACATATTCCTTTTCAAATCACCAAAATAAATTGCATATTTCATCACAATAATTTCCTTTTGAAAAAAATTTTTTTAAAAAAATTTTTAATTTATGGTTTAAGTCACTCAACCTTTTGTCAGACGAGTGATATCAATGGTCTGAAATTAGGATTCTGGGAAAGTTAAGTTCTTGTCAGGTCGGATCGATTGTGCGAAGCGATCAGAACGTATTGTTCTCGAGAGACTCTCTCTATTTATCATAAAGAACCCAGTCTAATCCCTCACCTTTCCCGGACAGGCAAATGACTCAAAATTAAAAAAACAATTATTTTTTTTTTTAATCGGGTTAGTCAAAACGAGACCTTTCCTGTCGTCGGATGTAAGGCGACACCGGCGACTTTCCCGCATAACGTTTCGGTTGAATTATGTTGCGGTCTTGGTGTAATGTCAGGCGAAAAAAAAACGTCCTCGTTTAAAAAAGAATGTGATTTAAAGTTAACGTGTTAATTATTAGGGTTTATGCAAAAATCTCAAGTAGAGCTGATTGGGAAGCACTAAGTGATTGATTTAAAGCCCCATTGAACTCCGAAAATGAGGCGAAGTCCTAACATAAGACGGCTAATAGCAAGACAATTAAGTTGAGAGTTAACTTAAGGGTTGATTGGGTCAGTGGAGAGCTACTAGCCTTCATTAACTTTATCGATTCCTCTCAGGCTTCGCAACTCCGTTAAGTGTATGCGTCTCCCCCATGTTTTTGTCGCTCGAATTAACCCTCCTTCCCGTGAAAAGACAGTTATTACCATTATGAATTATAAATTAAAATAACAGTGGGGAGTAAAAACAGGTGTGAGCAACAAGTGGTTATATCAGTTCGTTTATAACTTCTTTAAATATATGTGGAAAGAGGGGAAGATTCCTTTTGTTGCTTTTTTCTTCAAACTCCGCAGAAACCCTTTTTTAAGACTCCACAAGACTCAAACAATGACGCCAAGTTTTCATGCACTTGACCTACTCTTGGAACTTGTGGAATATTTATTATCTTTCCCACCCTCAGTCTCAAAAGGGGCCGTCTTCGCTAACTCTATTTTCAAGTCTAAGTTTTCCTTTAGACAGCCGAAAATTATGTTTTCAAATTTTTGCCTTCAAAAATTGACCACCCTCTTGGTCACCGCTTACATAAAAATCAATAGGGGCTGGAATATTCCATATTCCAATAATTTCCCCCTCTTCGTGGAAAAAAATTTACAACTCTAAATTTTGAGCGCGTGAAAAAAGTTTCCGAACGAAGGATTACAAAAAGGGCACATGAAATCACAGATGGAGTTTCCCCTTTTATCTTTCGCGCTTCATTCGTTTTCCCCATTTAAAAACATAGTGTAACCTCCAACGCCCCCTGATGTCCCCAATCAGACAAATTGGATGCGGGCCTATTTTTGAAGAGAATGCTGGCTAATCATGGCTTGGGAAACCTCAATTTAATGCTGAGGATTGGAAGTAACTAAAAGTACTTATCCGGAGTTGACTCTGACGGGAACTTCCTTAAAACAGGGCAACGTAATGTCAAGGTAGAAAAAATTAAAGTCTTCGCCCAACTAGGACACTCGGAGCAAGCGAGAACACCCCAAATTTTTCCCCGCTATTTTTTTGCGCATTTGGTGAAGATCGGACCAGCCGAGCGCAATAAACAAACTTTAGACAGCAGATCTCCCCATTTATACTAAATTCGGACAAAGCTTTCGTCATTTTCATGATATCTACAAAATGATGAAATTGCGGCCGAGAAGCCGGAAAATGCGACTGGACGGCCGGCACCACAGACAACCTCAAAGATCACTAGTCAGTTTTTCTCCAAGGGAGACCTTTTTCCAGGAGGGTGTCACAATAATTTTATTTGAGGAAGTTAAAAGTGCTCTTACCGAAGGGAAGTACCTAAGAGATCCCCAAGTTCTCACTTCACGATATCTGTAAGCATTAAAATTGCTCCAGTTATCGTGCTAATATATATATATATATATATATATAAAACTTGGTACATTACAATAGGTAGATTTTGAAGAAAAGAAATCTACCTAAAAGGTTGAGTAGAGCTTTGCCGCATATCGGTTTTTACGTATTTTAAAGGGGAAAAAAGGGGAAACTCAATATAAAAATTACATGGGTGTATTCTTCAAAAGGTCTAGAATCTGAAAATGAAAAAAAAATTTGTCCGATGTCGAGTTCGCCCTTCGTATTCGGAGCGCCTCAATTTTTCTCTTGGGGTCTCCCAAACATCTCCCAAAAACTGTCCATTGAGGGTAATACAACAGATTCTATTTAGAAAGTTACTTCAAAGCCTCAGTTTTTATCCGATTTTCACAAAATCAGTAGACATTTTCAAATTTCTGGAAAAATTTTTCTCAGAATTTTAAAAAATGGTGAAAGTCTATCTGTCGAAAGTTTTGTTTTGTGCTCTACGGCTGCACTACTCGTCCTATCGTCACCAAATTTTTACATTAACTAGAATTTAGCGGGGGGGGGGGGGGGGATTTTTTGAGTTTGGGCTGTCCACTCCCGTTTCGTGTGGCCTGGCAAAGGCTTTCAATCTACCTTGTTTTTATTTTAATAATATTTTTGAAAATATTTTGAAGAATTCAAAATCTCATTGTTAGAATAGGTAAAGAAGGAGACGGTGATCTAAAGGTACTGAAGAGCTGCAACTGTCTTACCATTAGGTATTCTAATATCGCTCTTCCATTTATGATAAAAAGGTAAACTTTTCCTGCAAATTTAAAAACAAAAAAAAAACTTTTTTTTTTGGGTCTAAAACCCCGAGTAAGAAAGTTTGGATCAATGTCATGTAGTGGGGGGAATCCTTGGAGTTTGGCGGGTATTGATCAGGTTCGCAGTGTGGGAGCGCTCGGGTCGCCTTCCCGTCCCATTCCCCATTCCCATAACCACCACCAGTCTCTCCGCTCGTATCGACTCGGCGCCTCTTTTCTCTTTCGCCTCCCATTTCCGATGTACATGTGCCCCCGTACGTAACTCGTAATTTTTCAAACTGTTATCTATCTGAAAAAAATTTTTTTCTCTCTTTTTCGTTTTTTAAAATTGTGTCAGCGAATAGATTACTCATGTTCAGGTACAATTTTTTTTATTAACCACATTTTACATTTAAAAAGAAAAATTTTATCTCAAAAAAATTTCCCTCTCATTAAAAAATAAATTGAAATTTTATTATACTACATTGTTTAATATGAAGTGACCGAATTACGAGTTATCACGTGATAAACTGTCTGAAAACGGCACTCAATTATTGGCTTGGGGGAGGAGGAGAAAATAACAGTTTAGCCGGTAAAGGGGCGGATTACGCACGTTGCTTCTGAATTGTATATTTGAGTTTATGAATGAAACCCACCCCCGCGTTCTCGCCCCCACCAAGTCTCGATTGCTTCAAGTCCCAAACTTCGAAAAGAAAAAATTTTTCTTTTTTCCTTTTTAATTTCTTAATCGAGTTGCGTAACGTTTCGGGATAAAAATGCTCCTTGTACCGAATTTTCGCATTTAATGCAAAAAAATAAAAAGACCTCATTTCAAAATTTCATAACTCGTGAAAAACGCCTTTAAAACTGCCTTTCGCCCTTGAATTCTTATCTTTTTTAAACTTTATTTTAAACTTCCAAGAAAATTGTTAAATTCCTTCTTTTGGAAGACCATAATGCGCTTTTAAAATTAAAGATAAACGTCTCCTTTTGGCAAAAATACATTTTTTTGTCCATAAATTTTGTGAATTTTCTTTGCGATATATTTTTTTTCACCAAATACTCCTTATATTTAATGAAAAATAAGAGAAAAAAGAATTTTTTTTTATAAAAAAATATAGTTGGGAAAAATTTGGGGTATCCTCGCCCGTTCCGTGTGCCTTGTCTGGGCGAAGACTCTCATTTTTTCTACCTCGATACTGAAACATCGAATTCGTAGCGCTCTTAGTTTGGTAAGGGCCTCGGGCCGAAAGCTGACACGGACCTCAAATTTTATTTACACCACTGACTCAGCAATCTGTTTATTTTCGCCTTATAATCGAACTAAAAAAAGAAGAAAAAAAATCTCAACAATAGCCTCTATTGATTTCAGGCCCTTATTCAGCCATGAGTCATTTTCCCGATAATAAATTGCAATTAAAAATTTTAAAAATGCACTATTTTAATCTTAATTTGTTTTCGTTTAACACGTGTTTTAACAGGAAATACATTGTTCATGATAAAATCTAGAGTGGACGTTGTACCCCGCAAATCATTTAATTAACCTAGTCAATCATTATTAGAGTTTCAGGTTGTAATGCATTAAACGCGTAAATAAACCCACAAGAGTCGTTAACATGACAAATTACGTTCTCCTAGGCAAATTCGACAAGATTTGAGCATCGGACGTTTTTTCAAGGTCGTGAAGTTATTTTCTCATGACAGTTTCAAACGCGAATAAGTTTGATGATGTTTAACTATGTCGGTATTTAATTAATACATCGTGCTTTCCAACTTCGCAGACAGCGTGTAATGAACTCATTAGTCCATTTGAATGTATTCGTTTATGTTGACACGTGATTTACTGAGAACTTTAGATGTTAGAGGAGCTAGAATTTTGATCAAAAGTGGTGTCTTCATGGCTGATCCCGCAATGCATAACTTCACTCGATAACGAGTTATCCTACCAAGTCCGTTCGTCCGGCTATAACCTGTTTAAAACTGGGGAACAAATATTTCCGAAAAGTCGCGTTTTTAAGAAGTTACTGCGATACCCTCGACGTCGGGTTTTTGGGGAAGGGTCTTCCAGACCGGAGGGTCAAATCATGATCTGTACGATCTCAACTTTGTCTGTGGTGCAGGCCGGCGGTAGCATTTTTTCCGGAACATTTTACGGCCACAGTTTCCAACCGATTTCACACAACCTTCTGAATCGTTGAACAAGAAATTATCGTCTGCAAAAAAAATTATCATTTTTACACATTAATATCTTATCATAGTAGGGAAAATTTCGTACGTCCACCCGTTACGAGAGGGACCTCCTTGGGCGAAAATCCCATATTTCTACCTTGATACTTAAAAAATTTCGAAAAAATTCGGAAAAATTTTGAAAAAGTACTGGTTTGAAGAGCTTCCAACGAAAACTTCCTTAAAGAGAAGTATCTATATAGGAGGGGAAGTATAACGAGGGGACGTAAAACGTAGTGGGAAGTATGGGAGGGGAAGTATAACGGATGGGGAAGTATAACGGAGGGGACGTAAAACGTAGTGGGAAGTATATGGGAGGGGAAGTAAACGGAGGGGGAAGTATAACGGAGGGGAAAGTATAACGGAGGGGAAAGTATAACGGAGTAGGAAGTATAACCAGAGTGGGAAGTATAATGGAGGGGGAAGTATAAAGGAAGGGGATTTAGTAGGGAGGGAAAGTATAAAGTACAATTTTGCAAGTTTGTTTTTGCGAAAAATTTTCCGGGTTTTTTTTTTTGAAAAATTATCTAAGTTTTTTTTTCGAAAAATTTTCTAAGTTCTTTTTTTCAAAAAATTTTCTAAGTTTTAACTTTTTTTTTTCAAAAAATTTTAAAAGTTTTTTTCGAAAAATTTTCCGGGTTTTTTTTTTTTTTTTTTTTTTTTTTTTTTTTTTTTTTTTTTTTTTTTTTTATCCCGAAAAATTTTCCGGGTTTTCTTTTTTTTTTTCGAAAATTTTCTAAGTTCTTTTTTTCGAAAAATTTTTTAAGTGTCAAGGTAGAAATAATGGGCTCTTTGGCCTAGGGATGTGCCTCTCGTAAAGGGTAGAAGTACGAAATTTCTCCCTACTAAAAAAAATTAATGATTAAAAAGTGGCAATTTTTTTGCACCAAAAATTCTTAAAAAATATAAGGAGTAATTGGTGAAAATTTGGTGAAAATCGGATAACGGTTCGGCCGCAGCGAATTTTTTAAAATTTCAAACAGACATATCTCCGCCATTTTTTCGAAATCAAAAATCGCCCACGTCATATTCTTCTTCACCGGCTAAAGAAATTTGTGTAAAATTTGGTGAAAATCGGATGAAAACTGTGGCCGTAAAGTGTTCCGGAAAAAATGCTACGGAGTGCCGGCCGGCCGGAACCACAGACAAAGTTGAGATCGGTAAAGATCAATATTCGATTTTACCCTCCGGACCCCGGAAGACCCCTCCCCAAAAACCCGACATGGAGGGTATCACAATAACTTCTTTAAGGAAGTTAAAATTCCTTCTTTATACGAGTACTTCCCCCTCCGTACTTCCCATCCTTTATATTTCCCCTCCGTTATACTTCCCATCCTTTATATTTCCCCCTCCGTTATACTTCCCCCTCTGTTATACTTACTCTCCATTATAACTCCCCCTCGTTATACTTCCCCTCCTTTATACTTCCCCTCCTATATTTTTACTTCTCTTTAAGGAAGTTTTCGTTGGAAGCTCTTCAAACTAGTACTTTCTTTACTTTAGAAGCAATTACTTAAGAACTAATAATCCTACAGTGTCCGTCCTTGGCACAAAAAATATCGCGGTTTTCCTTACTTTTGAATTGATTTCCGGTGGACAATAATAATCTGACCGCGTCCGTATAAGGCTCAGAAGATAATGAATCTTAGAAACATTTTCAAGATGCCCAAAACTTGAGTAGAAACAAATGAGGCGCTCCGGGTACGAAGGGCGAACTCGACAAAACGTAGTTTCGAGGTATTCGCATTTTAAAGTTTCGGTTTTTACGTATTTAAAGGGGAAAAAATGGCGAACGCAACATAAAAATTATATGGGCGTATTCACCAAGAGGTCTGGAATCTGAAAATGAAAAAAAACTGGAGGACCCTTCCCCAAAAAACCCGACGTCGAGGGTATCAGAATAACTTCTTTAAGGAAGTTAAAATTTGTCCGATGTCGAGTTCGCCCTTCGTACTCGGAGCGCCTCAAATTTTCTCTGTTTTTAATAAATATCGCGCTTTTCCTTAATAAGGGATGGGAGAAAAAGCGATTTTTAACTTCCTTAAAGAAGTTATAATAATTTTTCATCAATAAATTTTATTGTGCATTAAAAATCCTTCAGATTTTATTCAAGGTCGATCCATTCTGAACTTCATTGAAGGCATTTTCGTAATGTGATCCGTATGTCGTAATAATGACTATTCTATTTCAAATAATTAAAAAGAAAGTAATAGTTTTTATCTTTGAATCAAAAGTCTCCTATCTTGCTTAACTTAGATATAAAATTAGGTCAGAGAAATAGACATTTTTTTAAATAATAAAATTTTAAAATGTAAAAATGGTCGTTTTGAGGGAAATTTAGGCGTTTTGGGGTGTCGTCGATGATCCGAAGGAGAGAAAGGACTCCCTTAACATCAATTGACCCACATTTCGTCTTAAAAAGGATGAAGAGAGAGGGAAAAAGGGATCTTTGAAAAGGGAGAAGTTATTTGTAATATTCCTCTCCCTCTTGGAAAAGTTCGGGATGTGGAAGATCCGGCTTTATGGACCGAAGAGGCGGCGGAACGGAGGGAAAATAACTTTATATAGACTTGGACAATTTGTGTTCAACTTCTGATAATTCATGGCTCGTTAGTCCCTCCTTGCCTTTCAATTGCTCCGATCGTCGAACCGAAATAATCACTTCAAAGGATCAGAAATTGATACTGGAAATATTTTGCATCTTCTCAGGGTCATTTTGACCCACCAAGGGTCAAATAGAAATAAAAGGATAAGAGGGTTTAGAAGTAAAAGAAAAACAGACATTCCGATCAATCAGTAATTTTATTCAAAAAAGCAAACGAAGCGAAACTAAAGCCATTGCTTTAAGATGAATAAGCACGTGTGTTCACCGTCCGGAAAGAAATAACTCATAAAAATAAACATCGGCATTTTTGCTTACTCTGGTACATTTCTACAGAATAAAAAAATTTTATTTTCTTAGCTGAATTTGAATTGATGTTAAAAAGAATGATCCTGTTAGGAATCAACAGGTGGGTACATGAATGGTAGAAAGTAATATAATCCATAAAAGAGTATATTGGTCTTTTTATTCCCACCCACCTCCTTCCCTTAGGACGACCCCTTTCAATTGGATCTCCGTTTTATACCAATTCAAGTTTTTCTTTGTATCTTTTAAACGTTTTCCGACCTTAAGATTGAAGAAACGCATCAAAAGTTTTCTTTAATATTTTTATTTTCAACGGGGAACCTGTTGCGGCGTGTTTACTTGAATAATCGTTCAATACAGATGATTGGTTGTAAAAAAGGGAAGGTTAAAAAAACCTTGTTTGCTCTTTTTTTTTTTAAAGAAGGAGAAGGCTATTAAGTTTATATCGTCAGGAGGGTTAACCGTTTTTTAAAAAGATAAGTTAGCAAAATGGACGGTTTTATAGGTCTTTGAGAAAACTTAGTGGGTTCTGAAGGTGCTTTTTTGAGGGTCCAAAAATTTCATTTTTTTATGATTTTGAGGCAAGCTTCTCTCCGCGAAAAATCCGACAATTTTGTCGTAGGGGGAAAATTCTGCTCTACCAAGGGAACGTTTTTGTGGGTAGGGGGATTGGCACCTCATAGATCAAAGATTAATTGAATTTCAAGCCCCAAAGAATTTGGGAAAAAAAGTACTAGTTTGAAGAGCTTCCAACGAAAACTTCCTTAAAGAGAAGTAAAAATATAGGAGGGGAAGTATAATGGAGGGAAGTATAACAAAGGGGGAGGTATAAAGAAGGGAAAGTATAACGGAGGGGGAAGTACTCGTATAAAGAAGGGAAGTTTTTTTTTTTCAAAAAATTTTCCGAGTTTTTTGTTTTGAAATTTTTTTGAGTATGTATCAAGGTAGAAATAATGGGATTTTCGCTCAAGGGAGGTCCCTCTCGTAACGGGTGGACGTATGAAATTCCTCCCTACTATTATGATAATTAATATAGAAAATTGATAATTTTTTTACACCAAAAGTTTTTAAAAATATAAGGAGTATTTGATGAGAGTTTGGTGAAAATCGGAACAACGGTTCGGCCACAGCGCAGTTTTTAAAATTTCAAACGTGCATATCTCCGCCATTTTTTCGAAATTCAAAAATCGCAGACGATAATTTCTTGTTCAACTATTCAGGAAGGTTGTGTGAAAATTTGGTGAAAATCGATTGGAAACTGTGTCCGTAAAATTCAAACTGTGAGTGTTCTTAAACACATTTTGTGGTGTTGGGTTTGAAATGTTCGAAAAGATTCCAATTTCCCAAAAATACAGTCGACATTTTTGTACCGTTCAATTTCAAAACAAGAGCTTTTCGTATTGAAGGGCTGGAATTTATTATTAAATAATTTATTAATAAATTATTAACAATAAACGAGAAAAATAGATGATTTTTTACGAAAAAATGGCTAAGTTTCCACCTCCGGAGACTGCACGTTTGAAATTTTAACGAATTTTTTTTTGATACTTAAAAAATTTTGTTTTTTTTGATAGGTACTTAAAAAAACTTTTCGACAAAAAAAATTTGAAAATTTTTGACAAAAAAAAAGAAAAAACTCGGAAATTTTCAAAAAAAAAAAAAACTTGGAAAATTTTACAAAAAACATTTTTTTTTTTGGAAAAAAAACTCGGAAAATTAAAAAAATAAACTTCCCCTTCCTTATACTTCCCCTCCTTTATACTTTCCCTCCCTTATCCTCCCCCTCCGTTATACTTCCCCCTCCTATATTGTTACTTCTCTTTAACGAAGTTATCGTTGGAAGCTCTTCAAACCAGTACTTTTTTTTTTCTTCCTAATTTACAATAGTCCTATGTTTTCCTAACTTTCCAGAGTTTTTCGATTTTTTTTCTACCTTAGGTGAGCTTAAAAATAATTTTTCTTCCACAGAAAATGGTATTTTCTTCGTATTTTGACCCTTTCAATCGCCTTCAGGATCTCTATATCGAATTGCCTAAAAACGCAATTTTTGGAAACTAAAAAATTTTAAGGAAAGAATTTTAAAAAAATTCCGGCTTTCTTAGGACCCCTCTATGGCCCAAAAAAATGGCATCAACATCTGATTTTTCCGAATTTTTTTTAGGCCAAAATAAAAATTTTTGGAATTTTTTATTTTATTTAAAAACTCGTCTTTTACATGTTGAACATGAGCTTTAAACTGTTTTTTAAACGTGATTCATGGTTTATCCTAATCCTTGTATTTTAGTTCACGTCATGATCCAAAGAGATGGCACGTACGATCTAGGAGAGTTTTCTTGTCTCTCGAATGGTCCGAACTTGAGAATCAAATAATAAAACGGCCAATTCGTTTTCTCTTATATCCGGATTTCTATCTATGCGGAGACGATTAAAATAAAAAAAAAGATAAGAGAGGGTAAAGGAAGATAAATAAACAAAATATTTATCTGAGAACGACCACATTTCCTTAGCCACCTTATCTTCTCCCCCTTGGAATTTCAGGCTACAATGACGTCATTCAAATCAGCCGAGCGAACTCGCAATCTTTTCTGTCAAAATAGACATTTTTGAACATCCCCTCTTCTTTAAAGACTTTATTTTAAACTGAAGACAAGGGTAAAATAATTTTTAAAGTTATTATTTTAATTGTATTCTAGAAACCGGTCTATGACTTTTTGGTGGGAAAACCAAGCTGTCTAGATGTGTTCGTAGTGGGGATGTGCAGTTTCGATGCTCATGAAGGTGGCGCTCACAAATGTTTTCAATTGTAGACGCCAAGGACGTTTCAGTGTCCCCTACTCTTATCAATGCTCTCAACACTTTTAAAAATATTTAAACCTTTTCTCGTCATTTTGTTGAGTTTTTCAATTGAGTTTAAAGCCTTAAAAAACATGGGGTCACGCGGTGTCCTTTACTGTAACTCAAGAAACCCTTTTTAAGGCATATCAAGTTTACTCAATGTGTCAACGGATTCTTACCTGGGATCTTTTTCCTTGAGACGGTTTTAAAAATGTCGATAGGTGGTTTGTTTCTATTAGATTTCTCAAAAAAGAAGTTATTGGAATACCCTTCATGTTTGATTTTATGCTGAGGGTCTTCAGGCCCCTTAAAAGTCCATTCATTTTTTCAAAATTTTAAACATTTTAGGCGTTAAAGTCCATCAAAAGTTGACCTTCTCCGCGTAAGAAGGTTATTGAAGTATAACCATTAAGAAGGTTGATTTTTAAAGGCTTGTAAATCGTAAACCGCTACAGATATTGAAAAAATGCACTAAATAAAATTTGTTGGAAATTTAACTTTCTTTAATTTTTATTTTATTCATTTTTTCTCTAGGACGCACTGTTTTCAAGATAAATTTATTTTAAAAAAAATTCTTTTCCGAAAATGGTGCATCCTAGAAAAAAATAATAAGTACAAATTTATAGAGAATTAAATTTCGTACAATTTTTATTTATTAGGTGTACAAAATGAAACTCAGCCACAGGGTAAATTTGAATTTTGTAGATTTTAGCCGAGTTTCATTTTGTACACCATAGTAGGGAGAAATTTGGGCTGTTCACGCCCGTTCTGTGTGGCCTTGGTGGGCGAAAACTTTTTTTTTTCTACCTTGTCAGAATTTTTACCGCACCCTGTGAGACATTGCTATGGTAGAGATGAACTTTCGCGGGAGTTTTAATTTCAATAAAAAAAATATTCGAAGAGTAAAAAGGTACATTTTGACCTCTTGGCTGCTCTCCCAAACGTTTTTTGTTTATTCCTATTTACAATTTAAATGACGAATATATTAAAATAGATGACGTTCACGTTGTTTTACATTAAATTGAACGTGAGTCCCGTTTGTGCGTGGCGATGTCCCCACTTTTGAAAAGTTTTCCTTCGCGAAGGACAGATCCGCTCGTTATCGTCGGGTATCGTCGTATTGTGCAATTTAAAAAAAAAAAGTTTCTCCACAGTCGTTCACCTCGATTTTTAAAAATAGTTGACAAAACGAGGGAAAAATTTCGGGGAGTTGTTGCTAGTGTAGGTTGTGGTGCCAGGGAGATAATCAATATGAACCACGCCTTCAGCATCCCAGGTCACAGTGCACATACATCCCCGACAGGATCACTGTCCCTTGGCATTACTTGACGTACCTTTACTCGAAATCTGGGTTATATTTCGTCCCCTAGGAAATAAAAAGGAAGGGGGATTCGAAATGTGGAAAAGGACGCTAAACTGACATCTGTCAACGTTAAGAAATTGAAACAAAAATATTTAATTATTTTTTTTCCCCTCACAAAAACGCTTACTTGCCTTAAATGTTTACACTAAAAGTGATGAAAGAATCTAAAAAGAAACAGTTGCGAAAGGAATTTCTTTGTGTTTACTGACAAAATTGTGATAAATACAAAAATTATCTTTTTTTTTTTATCGCTACCACTTTTTGCGCCGCAGCACCTCCGAAATGGCGTCAGTTTAAATTTTAATAATCCCTAGTCTATTCCAAGAACTACTTATTACGAAAGACCAATCATATTATTATGTTTTTCAAGATTTTACACGCAAGAAGAGATGTCACAAGGTCATTGGTTGATGGATTTCGCTGTTACCGATTTCCTATTGGCCGAATGGGATTCTCTCCTTTGGGAAAAATATTTGAGTGGCGTTTGCTGTTGGCATTGTGGTGTTTTTTGTGTTTTTTGCCGTCGAAAATTGATTTGGTATTAGGTTTTTGCAAGATACGTCGTCCCTTACTTCTCAGAGAAAAATATCTGAATTGCGTTTAAGTCCCGATGGCAGCAGCACATTTATTAGGTGTACAAAATGAAACTCGGCTAAAATCTACAAAATTCAAATTTACCCTGTGGCTGAGTTTCATTTTGTACACCTAATAAATAAAAATTGTAGGAAATTAAATTCTCTATAAATTTGTACTTAATTTTTTTTTCTACGATGCACCATTTTCGGAAATTTTTTTTTAAATAAATTTATCTTGAAAACAGTGCGTCCTAGAGAAAAAATGAATAGAATAAAAATTAAAGAGAATTGAATTTCCAACAGATTTTATTTAGTGCATTTTTTCAATATCTGTAACGGTTTACGATTTACAAGCCTTTAAACATTAACCTTCTTAATGGTTATACTTCAATAACCTTCTTACACGGAGGTCAACTTTTGATGGACTTTAACGCCTAAAATGTTTAAAATTTTGAAAAAATGAACTACTAGGTGTACAAAATGAAACTCGGCTAAAATCTAAAAATTCTTTACCCTGTGGCTGAGTTTCATTTTGTACACCTAATATTATAGGGTTTTTCTCACTTTTTGCGCAAGAAACCTTTTTAACAGAATTTGCGTTTTTTTTTGTCCTTCTTCCCATAGAGGACACCCAAGTTTTATTGATTTTTTGACTTTTTGCTCTACTTTTTGAGCAAAAGAGCCTCATTTTAATTATGTTAATTATTGTAAACTGTAATTTTTTTAAAAGAACACGTTGTTTGGTTTACAGATTACGAGTACGGATCCAAGGAGGCACGTCTGCGCAAGGCACTGCGTGATCAGGGCCGTTAGAATCGGCCCTCAAAACAGAAATGGAAACCGTCCGCGACTACCATCCGCCAGCCCAGCCTTTTCCCCATGGTATGTTCTTAATTTGACAAACAATATCAGCAGATCGTTGACTCCTAAGGCCCTTTTTTAATTATCTTTCGGACAATGAGAAGATATTAAACCTCGGACGTTCACTGAGTCTTTTGAGCAACACAATACAGATTATTACGTTGAGCTTGGGTTAAGAAAAAAAAGAAGAAGGGAAAAGAAAGACTTTGAAGCTCAAGTGGGAATGGTAATATTGGCCACTTAAGCACGCCGAGTTTTCCATTCAATTTAACCCCCCAACTGAACCCTTTATCAATTTGTTTTTCACCAAATAAGCACATTTTCCGGCGATTTTAAAACTTCACGAGTTGACGTTATTCTGGTTATTGAGAAAGACGTGCAGGGGCCTGAGTGAGACTGGGCCGAGAGAAGTTACTCGACGGAGGGGTGGGAAACTCAATTAATTTCTGTGTGTGTTTTGGTTTGCGCAGTGCGTTCGCCGGGAAAGTTTTTGGGGCGTGGAAGGGGGAGAGGGATTCCTACAGGTGGTCGCCGGCCGGGTCGATCTTTCTCACTACCACGGTTTATTTTATTTGACTGACTGCCCCACTTGCAATCAGATGCCATTAGTATTCCAAGCGAGTGCCTTCTCTTGCGACAAAAAAAACCCCACCCTCTTCTTTTTTTCCATGGTCGTCCTCTCCCACCCGACGTCCACTTCCTCCTTTATAACAATACGACGTCACACTATCGTCCTTCTAGGACACGTGTAATCATAACTCAATGCATCAACAACTTTTTTTTAAAAAAAGGCAAAATGATCAAGTCACCATTGTTCAAATGAATTTTAAATCGATATAAAGGACACCACCTCTCCAAGAGTCTATCAGAAATCAGAACCTGTTTTTTCAATGAATGAAATTCCTCCGTCACGCTCATTAAACAGTAGCGTAAATACCGCTTGAAAATACCGCTTTATTCCTAAATTTTAAATTCCTTTGTCAAATCATTAAAATGATGTTTGCCTGGGGAGAGGAATTGATAAATCATAAAATGCTTACCAGACTGAAATAACGCGCTGTCAAACATAATTAACAGTTTTGTAACCGATTGTGAAGCGGTCCGAATATTTTAAAAAATAAATTATACACAATGTTTTATCAATTTTCAACAAATCTTTCTCTCTTAATATAGGTTAAAAATGAGAAGGAAAAAGGGATTCAAAAATTGGTTCCCCATATGGGATTTGAACCCGCTTCCTCTGATTGACGCTGTTTTGTTTTATCTCTATCAGGTGGTTTTCCCTCTAAAATTAAATCCTGTTATTCCCGTTGGTATTTATGGTCAAAATCGGAGTTATAAGGGAGAAATGTATCTCTTCCAGGGAGCAGTCCTTAGCCTATTCCTTCGGGGGAAAAAAGTAATGGGCGTAGATCTTTCGATTTTATTAGGACAAAATGAAACTCGGCTAAAATCTACAAAATTCAAATTTACCCTGTGGCTGAGTTTCATTTTGTACACCTAATAAATAAAAATTGTAGGAAATTTAATTCTCTATAAATTTGTACTTAATTATTTTTTTCTAGGATCCACCATTTTCGGAAAATATTTTTTTTTAAATTTTATCTTGAAAACAGTGCGTCCTAGAGAAAAAATGAATAGAATAAAAATTAAAGAGAATTAAATTTCCAACAGATGTTATTTAGTGCATTTTTTCAATATCTGTAACGGTTTACGATTGACAAGCCTTTAAAAATTAACCTTCTTAATGGTTATACTTCAATAACCTTCTTACACGGAGAAGGTCAACCTTTGATGGACTTTAACGCCTAAAATGATCAAAATTTTGAAAAAATGAACTACTAGGTGTACAAAATGAAACTCGGCTAAAATCTACGAAATTCAAATTTACCCTGTGGCTGAGTTTCATTTTGTACACCTAATAAATAAAAATTGTAGGAAATTTAATTCTCTATAAATTTGTACTTAATTATTTTTTCTAGGATCCACCATTTTCGGAAAATAATTTTTTTAAAAAATAAATTTATCTTGAAAACAGTGCGTCCTAGAGAAAAAATGAATAGAATAAAAATTAAAGAGAATTGAATTTCCAACAGATTTTATTTAGTGCATTTTTTCAATATCTGTAACGGTTTATGATTGACAAGCCTTTAAAAATTAACCTTCTTAATGGTTATGCTTCAATAACCTTCTTACACGGAGGTCAACTTTTGATGGACTTTAACGCCTAAAATGTTCAAAATTTTGAAAAAATGAACTACTAGGTGTACAAAATGAAACTCGGCTAAAATCTACGAAATTCAAATTTACCCTGTGGCTGAGTTTCATTTTGTACACCTAATATTCAAACTGGTGATAAGACTCATTTCATTTTGTCCCTGCTTATAAGTTCCTCGGGTCTCAATTTCGCATGTGGCGCTGGCGTCAAAAGCGGATTTTTTCTTCACTAAATTCAAGAGCTAGCAGGCCTTAACCTATCCCGAGGAATGGTGCATCCTCAGGATTTTCTTAAAAACTGGTGGGAAGATCCTTTTCAATTTGTCCCAACCCTCAAAAGTGCTTTTCAATTTTGTAGGTGCAACTGCGGCTTTTTCTTCTCTAAATTTCACAGAGGCCTTCGGGTTAAGTTCCTGAAGCAAATCGATTCCCATAAAACTGGTGATCCTTTTTATTTTGTCCTAACGTGCTTATGATAGAAAACATTGACATAGATTCTCCCCTTTTATTGAAGGCAATAAAATCAGAACATGGTCTGTTTTCCTTTAAGGAAAGAATTCGATTAATCAACTCTCCGACCCTTCCTTTTGAATGTGAATTCCGTACATGGTAGGTATAACCCTCATGATAAGCCGGCGCCACCTGTTGATTTCTTCAGTATAACTTCTTCCCTTTGATGTTCTATCTTATCTTTTCTTTTAAATTTTTAAAGTTTAAAGTATTTAGGGAATCGATATGATAGAAAATGGGAGACGGAGATGCATTGTTAGTGGGTAAATTATTTATCCTCGGCGGGAAGGAAACCACCCGTGCGGGGGAAGCCTAAGTACCAGCTATTATCGATCTCCGAGAATCTCACCGTGTAAAATGACGTCACTTTGTGCATTTCTACGATAACATATTTTTCTTTTATTATTAAATGAGGTAGTGAATTAAGGTCCTTCTTAATTTTCGGCTTTTCTGACACATTCACTTCCTCAGGTTCTTCCCTTTGATTTATGGATGTCCCATTACTGCCAACACGGGCGATTAATCATTTCGCTAGCTCCGTTTATGATTTATCCCTCCCAAGTCTCCCTTACAAAAGATTCGGTTTCATAAAAATTGTGTGTTAACAAATTTTATAAAGGATCCTTTTTTCTTGAAAATTTTAATAAAAATTTAAGTTCAAAGGTTGCCTATTGATCTTAGCGACAAAAATGGTTTGACAGATGATTGAATACTTTTAAATTCGTTTTTTACGAGGAGGTGTTAGCTCGTAAAATTGTGAAGGCCGTGGCTCGGTTTACCCGCGCGCGGTCCGGGGTTGAAAAGGCGCGGGATAGTGGGAGAGAAGGGGTCAATAGCATTGCCTTGAAGTAAGCAAACGCATTGCTCGATATCCCAACAACCGCCACGGCCTAATTAGAAACACCGAAACAAAACATTCACTCTGAAAATTTTCTTTTTCCACTGTAAATTTTACAAAGGTGTCTACATAGTAAACACTCGTAAATTCTCAGATTACCATTTGTCTCATTTATGTCTAGAAAAACTTGTTTCTCCTCGGATATTGTTAAAAAATTGTAATTTATTCAAACGTTTACCAGTCTCTTTAAGGAGGAATGAATAACCAATGACGAGCTGAAACGTAATTACAGCTGAAAATTGGTGAAGGGGTCCTTAATTGAACCCGAACTTATTAAAACGATTATATTCCCTAGAGGAGAAGCAACAAGTAGGTTTGCAAGAACCAAAAAAATGTACCCTCGGGTTCGACTAAAAAAACTGAGGATGATATCGATCCTTTTGATAATAGAATTGAGAAGCCCGCCGTAACATGGCAATATTATTGATTAGAATCCTATTTCAGGCTTCCCATTTCTTGGAGCCTACAGCTGTGTTTTATCTGGCCTGATCAATATGTTGGGAGAAAAGGGAAGAAAATGTGGGAAAGAGCGACCTTGAGAAAGAGTTGGAGTGGAAGTTTTGAAGGGGGTTAAATACTTAGTTGCACCCGTGATTTCTAGATAACAATTAGGGGGTGACACTGGGAGGAATGTGCGATGTTTGGAGCGGGTGGTGGGGGGTGTTTAAGACCTGTGTGCTATCGACTCGGTGTCGCAATCAATAAACGGCTCCTCTCTCTCACACTCGCCTCCTCTCACTTCATCGCTACCCCTCGTGCTTTATCATGCTTTCTCTCTCGCTCCCACTTTCCCGCCTAATTCCCTCCCTCTCTGGCTTTTCTCTCCAACCCTTCCTCTTCCCTGCCCATACATTGATTTCCCAACCACCCACCCCCCCATTTCTCAAACACTTACCTGGACCTCCCTTAAAGCCTAAAATGATGCGTTTTTTAAAAACATATTTTTTTCAAATATAAAATCCGGGAAAATTAAGAGCGAAAGTGATAAAGTTCGTCGACCTTGGCCGCCTTCTTTTATCTCGAGTCGTCGGGATTTTTCTCAGAAAAACGTTTACAACTCTTTTTGAAATCTCAGACTTTTTTGAGGGTACTCCTCCCTTCAAGGTTACCCATGTTTTGGTCAACTTTTATCCAGTTCTTGACACACTTTTTTACACACGTGTTTACGCAATCTAGACTATTACGAGCTAGTTTGTCTTAATTAAGATAGTGACAGAATACTCTTCATAATCCACGTGTGGTACATCCAATTAAAATGTTGAATTTGTGTACCTAGTAGCGGTTTTTAGATACAGCAGAAATTTCCCAGCATATCCTCAATTTTCTACAGTCTTTTCGTACTTTTTGGCGTTGATTTTTGGGAGTTTTCCTTGATTTTTGACCCATCTCAGATGAACTTTTTCCATTTTAATGATGTTTATCTCATTTATATTGGTAAAAATACCTAATCCTATATATTGTTTTTGTTTCCTCGGAGCTAAACGCCGAATCAAATCAATTTTTCCTTTCAAAGTGAAAATTCGTCGCGTTAGTTCTAACACCGGATAAGTCATTTTCCCCTAGGTTTTCAGGAGAGCCAAAATACGGATTAATTTCTCATTGGAATCAATTACCCGTTGGCTAAATCGTGAACTACGCGTTATCTGTTGGTAATTGGGTTAAAGAGGTATGATGGTTTTTAAGTGAGTTGCTTTGCAAATTTTTCGTTGCTAACAACGGTTTTCGGTTTTTCCCTTCTATCTCGGAAACCGTCGCTCAAAACGAAAAAACCTCTTAAGTAAAAGTCGTAGCTACGGAAATTTCCTACAAAAAAGACCTCATTGGTTTTTTTTGTCAGAGCAATACTTAAGGAGATATGAGGGTTCTTAAGTGAGTTGCTTTGCAAATTTTTCGTTGTGAGCAACGGCTTTCGGTTTTTCCCTTCTATCTCAGAAACCGTCGCTCAAAACAAAAAAATGTCGCAAGTAAAAGTTGTAGGTACAAAGATTTCCTACAAAAGTTTCTTTATTCATTATTTGCGTAAGAGCAATATTTAAGGAGTTATGAGGTTAAAACTAATAATCCTACAGAGCCTGTCTGAAAACTTAAAACCTTCATATCTCCTAAAATATTGCTCTGACGGAAAAAACCAATAAGATATTTTATGTAGTAAATTTTTGTAGCTACAACTTTTGCTTAGGACATTTTTTCGTTTTGAGCGACGGTTTCCTAGATAGAAGGGAAAAACCGAAAACCGTTGCTCACAACGAAATATGTACAAAGCAACCAACTTAAAACCCTCATATCCCCTTAAACTACCAACGGAATTCGATTCTCCGCAAAATTTACCATCAGAAACTATGCCTAACTAAAAACTGATTAGAAATGACTTATCCGGTGTTAGAACTAACGCGACGAATTGGTCATCAATTTTTTTTTTTTTATTATGTCGACTCGTCTTTATTTTGTCCTCGGTTTTGATCGTCTAAGCGATTTAACGTACCTACGCTTAAAAATTTTTTTTAGTGGATGGGCCTAGGCGGATGTCGCCTTATTGCCCTTGTTTGCAGCCTCCTTCAAAGGCCTGAGAAAAACGTGTAGAAGGATTTTTTTTTTTTGGGTGGGGGAGATGATATGAGGCGCTCCGGGTACGAAGGGCGAACTCGACATCGGACAAATTTTTTTTTACTTCCTGAAAGAAGTTATTGTGATACCCTCGACGTCGGGTTTTTGGGGAAGGGTCATCCAGTTTTTTTTCATTTTCAGATTCTAGACCTCTTGGTTAATACACCCATATAATTTTTATGTTGAGTTCGCCATTTTTTCCCCTTTAAATACGTAAAAACCGAAACTTTAAAATGCGAATATCTCGAAACTACGTTTTGTCGAGTTCGCCCTTCGTACCCGGAGCGCCTCATATGATCTGAATTGTCTATAATTAAAAGCTTTTATAGGTGTGTAAAGTTGCCAGATATTGTGGTTTTTCTTAGGTCAGTGACACACATTTCTCATTATTTTATAACTTGGAACAAAAATAATTTTTCTTTAACCCCCCCCCCCCCCCCAGAGACTGTGATAACCCCGATGGACGACTTCTTTCAGACAGAAACATTTAGAAAAAATGTTTGTGGTGCCGGCCAGCCGTCGTTTTTTTTTTCTCTTGGTATTCTTCGATGGCAGATTAGAGGGTGACAAAGAAAATGTTTATTTCATGTTTTCCTCAAAAAGCCCACATAACGGATTTTCTGGACTTCTGATTTCTTTTAAATTTTATACACTTTCTCTTGTTAAGGGGGTACTGCCCAGCTGTTTTTTACTTAGTAAAAATGGGCATCTTTAGGTACACCTAACTCGGCTATTTCTTATCCGATTGTCTTCAAACTTTTTTCTACACATTCTACAATCACTAATCTACAAATCTACAGAAAAAAATTTTTGAAATAACACTTTGAGGGGAAACAGTACGACTTTGAAAAAAAAAATTTTTTTTGTGATTTTTTCTGCCTTAAAAAAATTAATTTAAAAAAAACGGCACAACTTATCTTAAATCTGTTTCTGTAGAATTTTAGATTAGGCGATTCTGCGTCGTTTAAAAAAAATCCGAACTCGATAGGTCCATCACAGCCTGAGCCAGCTGTTCCGATAGGTCAAAAAACACGATTTTACAGGAGAGGCAAAAAACCAAAAAATAGCGGGAACTTTCTCATTTCTTTGTCTATGGTTTTAGTCGATAAAATCGATACAGATGATTGTTTTTTCAATAATTTGCCCGTTTTAAAGATCATAGTGACCACGGAAAATTCAAAACAGACCCTTCTACCCCTGTTATCAGTGTGCTTATCAGCTGATGTATCATAGGATTTAGCATTATAAAATCATGTGAATTTTTTTTCAAAAATTTTTTTAAATTATTTCTTGACATCTGATTTTGATAAATGATATATCATGAGAACCGGGACAGATGAAATTTTAATAAAATAAAATAAAAAAAATTTCGATTTTTTTCGGTCAGTACCCCCTTAAACTTTAATGAGAAACTGAATTTTGCGTTTTCATCCTAGTTTAAGATATCTATTTTCTTCTAAATCAGAAAACGAGATAACCGAATTTTCCCTCATAACCTTCAGAACTTAACCTTCTTGTGAGACTAAAGCGGGCTCTTTAAATCGTTAAATAGTTTATCTAAACGTTGATGAGTCAATATCTGTGAAATGATGATTATTTTGATAAATCTAAATATCGTAATTAAGTCGACCTAATAGTAATTTGTTCCGGTTAAATTAGTGGTTTCGAGTTAAACAATTAGCATCGGATGTGTTCCTATTGATTTCAAAAGGGTGGTTGATATAAATTAAACCCCATCGGAGTAAATAAAGAGGCGGCGAGGATAATTGCTCAAAATGAGTTTAATAAAAGTTTAATTGAGGGCGTTTCAAGATCTGAGTTCAAGGGGTTTATACGCTGTTCATTTAAATAGGCGGCTTAATGGAGAGCTTAAAAGCGTAACATGAATCTCACACCCCCCATCACCGTAGATTCTAAATTGAATCGGGAGCAAGTTACACGAAAATGAGCATCGGGATTTTAATGCATAATGCAACGTTCAACAGGTGGCGGTTAATTTGATATATAAGATGTCCTACGTGAGAGATAAAACCGTTCTAATTGGGTGTCCGAGTTTTGGATGTTCCGAAAGTCGATTAGGGCAGCTTTGTTGCTCTCTTCACACATACAATGAGCTCGTTGAATGAGTAATTGCCCGGAGGGGATATAGTATATTTATTGAGGCTAATTCACCTCGCACAATGGTCCCTTCTTTCCCTTCGGAGCCTTTTTTATTCGGAAGGCGAGGCGGGGAGACGACTTGGGACGAATCAGTGACGAATCGGCTTCTTCTTTTTATTTCAGTACTTTGACCTCTTTTACAATGGACACGTTATAATTAAAATATCGCCTTCTTTTTTCACTCTCTCACTTCTAGAGTTTTACTTGTTCAACAACGACTGAAGAACGGCTGAAGACTTTTTTTCTCCCCCTTCCAAGAATTTTTGTATAAAAATCGTTTTTTTTTTCTGTGCCATATAAATTTTGGCACCTTCATGATTTTTAAAACAATTAAGTTTCCTAGACTCTAACCCGAGGAATACGCCCAAAAATCAGGGTAGATGGTTTTTTTTAACGAAAAACCGTTGAATACACCAAAAAATCTATAAATATGCTGTTTAGATGAGAAACCGAGGAAAACGCCTGAAAATCTGTTAGGTGTACAAAATGAAACTCAGCCACAGGGTAAATTTGAATTTTGTAAATTTTAGCCGAGTTTCATTTTGTACACCTAGTAGTTCTTTTTTTCAAAATTTTAAACATTTTAGGCGTTAAAGTCCATCAAAAGTTGACCTTATCCGTGTAAGAAGGTTATTGAAGTATAACCATTAAGAAGGTTAATTTTTAAAGGCTTGCAAATCGTAAACCGTTACAGATATTGAAAAAATGCACTAAATAAAATCTGTTGGAAATTTAATTCTCTTTAATTTTTATTCTATTCATTTTTTCTCTAGGACGCACTGTTTTCAAGATAAATTTATTTAAAAAAAAATTATTTTTCGAAAATGGTGCATCCTAGAAAAAAATAATTAAGTACAAATTTATAGAGAATAAATTTCCTACAATTTTTATTTATTAGGTGTACAAAAGGAAACTCAGCCACAGGGTAAATTTGAATTTTGTAGATTTTAGCCGAGTTTCATTTTGTACACCTAATATATCTTCCGTTTACAGAAATGCTTTTTAACTTTTTGTTTTTTTATACCATCAATCTCAAAATTTTGACAAAAGATCTTTTACGTTTGAGGTTAAACAGTTTTGTACGACCCGGCAAACAATAAAGGTCATTCATGTATAATACGTTTATTTTTATTTACCCTAACTACAGCTTAAAAAAAAAAAATTGGTAAAAATACGATACTCTAGGGGTTAGGATCCTCCGCTATTCGAAGATTTTTTGCAAGAACTTATTTGGCAAACCTTCAATATTGAAATTGTTAATTTTTTTAATTTCCTGTATTCATTAAAAGGTCAATATCCTCTTATCGTTTTGTTTTTCAATAAGTTCTTCTGATTCGCCTCCTTTTTTTCCCTTTATAAAACGCCATGAAATCATAATAAACGGTGCTTTTATTGAGTTGATAAAAGTTATCGCTTAATCGGGTTGATTGTCGTTGAATGCTCTCTCCCCTTTTCCGAGGCCTCTTTAGATACGATACCCCATGTGTGACTTAAATAACCCTTCATTGACTCCCAGCGATTTAAATCAATTGTTTTTTTCAATATCCTCTCAGTAATTTTTTTTAAAAACTTATGAAAAAAAGTCTTAAAAAGGCTCTTTTTGTTCCCGATGATTCTATTCCGGTAGAAAATACAACTATGAATTATTCAGGTTTTTTTTTCAAGCATTCAGATTTTTAAATGGATCCATTTAAATTTTAAGACGGAGGATGATTTAAATTTCAATTAGAAAAACGAGGGATGAACTTCTTTTCCAGGGCCTTAGCATCCATAAAAGAGTGTATAATTTTTCAAAAAATCAAGGCCGTTTATGTCTTTTGTTTGTTTTTTATCCTCAGATGTCTTACAGGGAAGAAGGGAAAAAAAACCTGTCAAGTAGGAAAAAATCCCATTTTAGACTTTATTTTCAGTTTTTCAAATTGAAATTTTAGAATTTAAAAAACTAGGATTTTCTGGGACCTTCTCCCTAATTTTTAAAGGGAAAAACGCTTTTAGAAATCCATATTTTACCGATGAACAAGAGCAATAAAGCAGAAAATCGTTAGTTCTAACACCGGCTATCTCATTTTTTATCAATTTTGAGATTGTTTCTGAAGGTAAATTTTGTAGTGAATCGAATTCCGTTGGTAGTTTAACCCTATTAGCAACAGAAAACGCTTAGTTCACGATTTAGCCAACAGGTGATGCATTTATTCCAATGAGAAATTAATCAGTATTTTTGCTCTCCTGAAAACATAGGAAAAATGAGATAGCCGGTGTTAGAACTAACGCTCAATTTTGAGTTAGGCATTGTTTCTGATGGTAAATTTTGTGGTGAATCGAATTCCGTTGGTAGTTTAACCCTATTACCAACAGAAAACGCGTAGTTCACGATTTAGCCAACAGGTGATTCCAATGAGAAATTAATGTATTTTTGCTCTCTTGAAAACCAAGGAAAAATGAGATAGCCGGTGTTAGAACTAACGCTCAATTTTGAGTTGGGCATTGTTTCTGATGGTAAATTTTGTGGTGAATCGAATTCCGTTGGTAGTTTAACCCTATTACCAACATAAAACGCGTAGTTCACGATTTAGCCAACAGGTGATTGATTCCAATGAGAAATTAATCAGTATATTTGCTCTCTTGAAAACCAAGGAAAAATGAGATAGCCGGTGTTAGAACTAACGCTCAATTTTGAGTTAGGCATTGTTTCTGATGGTAAATTTTGTGCTGAATCGAATTCCGTTGGTAGTTTACCCCTATTACCAACAGAAAACGCGTAGTTCACGATTTAGCCAACAGGTGATTCCAATGAGAAATTAATGTATTTTTGCTCTCTTGAAAACCAAGGAAAAATGAGATAGCCGGTGTTAGAACTAACGCTCAATTTTGAGTTGGGCATTGTTTCTGATGGTAAATTTTGTGGTGAATCGAATTCCGTTGGTAGTTTACCCCTATTACCAACAGAAAACGCGTAGTTCACGATTTAGCCAACAGGTGATTGATTCCAATGAGAAATTAATCAGTATATTTGCTCTCTTGAAAACCAAGGAAAAATGAGATAGCCGGTGTAAGAACTAACGCGACGGAATAAAAAAAAATGTTGAGCCATTACAAGTTTCTTTTAACGCCATAAGTCTGCTTCCTTTTGCTGTAAAAAAACGTTTAAAAGTGGTTGCGGTGTTAATTTTAGTGGGGTCGCAAACGGTTTTACGGCTCCTAGTTATACCTTTTATTAATAGCTACTTATATAAACTTTTTTTTTTTCTCTCTCTACTCCCGTTGGACACATTTTTTTTTAAACGGAAATTGTTTTTCATTTTTTATTTTTTAAGTTAAAATCTGGGCTCAAAGCTGTAGAATTTTCCTATTGGTTGAAAGTAAGTGAAAATTTAATTGTCAGAAGGAAAAACGTCCGAAAAAAGTTCTTCGGAAAATTTCTCAAAAGTTCTTAAATTGATAGAAAAACCGAGAAAAACGCTCGAAAATCTTGTAAAATGAGTATTTCTGGACAATCGATTATAGAGGCTGCCTCTGTGATAGAAGACAAAAATCGGTCTTTCTGGGCTGATAGACGAAGAAAATCTTTTGGATAAAACGCTGCAAAAAAAGTCCCTCAGATTTTTTTTCAATCTGAGATGCTAAAAGGGGAAATATTAAGCGTTTCGGATGATTTAAACTCGGTTTACCGCATCATAAACGCTTCATTAAAGTGCAACAAATAATGGAAAATTAGAATCTCGTTTCTGATTGATAAAAGATAAACTTAATAATTTGTTAAACGCTCTTATCCAATCAAAGCTTTTATTCTATCAATAAAAAGTTTTTGAGGGCCTTTGAGACGCGTTTGTTTGTTTTGTCTGTCTAAATATCGAGGGCTCTTCTGGAAGGAAAACAAAAAGGACGAAATTTGAGGGGGCTGCCTTCCGTATCTCAGGAAAAGGATTTCCGGTTTTTTTTTTCCCAGAAGGTGAAATTTTTATGGGCGGGGACGATTAAATACTCAGAAACTCTACTTTTATTAATCCTAAAGCGTTTTTCCCCGCCTTCTCTACTTTTTTGGCCTGAATTTTGTTTTTTTTTTAAATTGCTTAAGGGGATATGAGGGTTTTAAGTTGGTTGCTTTGTACATATTTCGTTGTGAGCAACGGTTTTCGGTTTTTCCCTTTTATCTTGGAAACCGTCGCTCAAAACGAAAAAATGTCATAAGTAAAAGTTGTAGGTACTACAATTTACTACATAAAATATCTTATTAGTTTTTTCCGTCAGAGCAATACTTTAGGAGATATGGAAGTATTTAAGTTGGTTGCTTTGCAAATTTTTCGTTGTGAGCAACGGTTTTCGGTTTTTCCCTTCTATCTCGGAAACCGTCGCTCAAAACGAAAAAACGTTCTAAGTAAAAGTCGTAGCTACGGAAATTTCCTACTATAAAGACCTCATTGGTTTTTTTGTCAGAGCAATACTTAAGGAGATATGAGGGTTCTTAAGTGAGTTGCTTTGCAAATTTTTCGTTGTGAGCAACGATTTTCGGTTTTTCCCTTCTATCTCGGAAACCGTCGCTCAAAACGAAAACATGTCTAAGTAAAAGTTGTAGGTACAAAGATTTCCCACAAAAATTTCCTTATTTATTATTTGCGTAAGAGCAATATTTAAGGAGTTATGAGGTTAAAACTAATAATCGTACAGAGCCTGTCTGAAAACTTAAAACCTTCATATCTCCTAAAATATTGCTCTGACGGAAAAAACTAATAAGATATTTTTGTAGTAAATTTCCGTAGCTACAACCTTTACTTAGGACTTTTTTCGTTTTGAGCGACGGTTTCCAAGATAGAAGGGAAAAACCGAAAACCGTTGCTCACAACGAAATATGTAAAAAGCAACCAACTTAAAACCCTCATATCCCCTTAAAATATGGATTCCTAGATTAGACAAATCGTTTTTTAGAAGAAAATTTACTTAGGCCATTTCTTCGGCTTCCACCTGTTGATAAGCGTTTGAAAAAATAGACGTCTTAAGCATATAAGAGAAAAAAAATTTAGGATGCACCCGTACTCGAAGGTAGTAAAAGTTTCTGCAGACAATAGTGCTCCTTATACTCCCCTCTCCGAGTTCGAGAAAACTTCTTTATCCACCTGTTGAAAACCGGCAGATTAACCACGATTCCCAGACATGAAATCGTCATTTTTCTTTTCTCTAAGGTCACCCTCTAATCGAATTGTAAATAGAACTCGGAAAAGATGAGACATTTCAATTTTAAATTCTCAATTTAGTGAATTTCGAAGCGTTTTTTAAAATTGTCATCATATTTCACGACACGTCTTCTCAATAAAGTAACGGATTCAAGAAGCCCTATAAATAAACGATGAGCTATTGTGCAACTGATTTTTATGTTTTTAATGAGTCATTGAGACCAAGGTTAAAGATTAAAACTAAAATTAAAAGAAGGCAGCAGGAACATTTAAGTATCATTGATAACCTGAAGGACTTGGTTTTTTTTCTCTATCTCGTGCATGAGACGCAGTTTGGAGGGCTCGAGGACGAGAGGGAGTGCTCGGGCAGTTATTGATGTGTGGCGATGGTTCGATGTCCGGCCTTCCCAGGAGTGGGCCCCCTCCCGTCCCGGCTCATTCGGGGGCAGCCACTCCTAGGCAGGCGCTCTGGCTACCTAGCAACACCGTCTCCATGGTTACCCACACGCGCGGGAGAGCTATCCCACCCACGCCACAACCTATCTATTGTCCTTCTACTCGTACACCTATTGTTGCATCTCATTCTTGAATTAACATTTTAATTATACATTGAAGATTCACATTTCAATGAGTTTCAAAATTTTTCAACTCTTCATGTAGATGCCTGTAGATAGCATGAAAACAAGATGTAACATAACCTCCCATTTTTCAAGACGATAGATAAATTATGCTGGGCATAATCCTCAACTTCTTCTGGGTCTATTGTGCTCCCTACTAGCTGAATTGAAGCTCTCTGTTCAGCTGCAGGCGTTAATTAGTCTCCAGAGGCTGGGTGGAGGTCGAATAGCGCGAAGGGCTGGCTTTGTCTTCCCATAAGCTCATGAATCTCGGCTTTGCATAACAGGGGACATGCTCCGCCGCGCCTCTTTCTCTTCCTCGAACAGAAATGGTCCTCCGCCACTGCTATCTTTTGTAGGTGTTGGCTGAGTTTTTTGCCAGTCAGCAGACATAACGGACTTATGTTCTAACCTGCCTGAGCAGAGTCCGCCATGATGAATTTCTTGGCATCCGTTTTGCCGAAATTGGCTGAGAGATTGCTCTTCTTGAGCACTTCTAGAAATGGGAATTGTTTTGCTAGATACGAGCAAAAATTTGGAAAAAACGGTTGAGCTGTCTAATTTTCTCAAACATTTTAAACTAATGTCTATTTATTTACTTCCAGATGCTGAGTCAGCGGGCGGAGGAGTTTAGGAGCCAGAGGATGTTACAGAATTACAATGAGAGTTTTTCTGACCTGAATTACTCTCAGCTTCGTATGCCGCCACCAGCCGAATACAATCTGGTCCACCATCATGTCGACCAGCCGTGGTACAACAGTTATTCACACGTATGCATAATAATTATTTAATTATGTTTATTTAATAACTCACACTTCAGGGTGGTATGCAGAATGGAAGTTCAGAGCTCTACGGTAGAAATGAGAATAAAACGCCGTCGGAGTGGGGAAGCTATCATTCCGATACCGAATCTCCATTTATTCCCCCACAGATAAATAATAACAATTCTGGTAATTAAAATAGATGTTTTTTTGTGTGAAATTATATTTATGAATAGAAGGACAATACCATCCGAGTATGCAGTCAGTACCACAGGTGATGGGTCAACAAATGCCGATGGAAGGATCTTTGATGATGCCCAACCAGAACCAAATTATGGGCTCGCAGGACCCTTTGATGATTAACGATGTTCATAATGGGCTAATGAATGGCGTAGATAGTTGTCAAGTTGACCATCCTCCGATGAAGGTGAAGTATGGAAATTTTGGTTTTTAAATTGTAATTATTGATTTGTAGGAGGAGGAATCGTTACCAAAGATTGAGGGACCAAGAGCGACGCTGGTCTCTGATTGTCCGATAGGAAAAGATGGAATTCGAGAAGGGATGAAACTACCTGGGTTTCACCAGACGTTTGGTAATATAACGGAAATCGGGCGTTTTTCTCAGCATGACGACTATTTCGAGTCGCATCCGGCGGAAATAATCGAGCAGCCGAAGATGAGCGAGCCGATGGAAGCGATGCCAAAGCGTAAACCGAGAGGACGAAAGCGAAAGCAACCTGAGCCGAGAGATATGTTCCAGCGTCCTTCGTTTGCCTCCCCCGACCCAGTACATAACCAGCAGTGTATGCAGCCGGAATCGCAGTGGCAATACCCCCACAATCAGCCCCACTACGACCAATACCATCAGTGGAGATCGCATCCCTATTACCACCAACAGCACTACCACCACCACCATTATCCCCCTCCCCACCATCCAAATATGTATTATCAACATTATAACGACTGCGCACCCTACCATTACAACTCCTATTCCAATAACTGGCATACGAACAGAGACTATATGGTTCATAACTACCCAGGTTATGTTTGACCCCAAACTCACTTAGGTTGCTTAGCTCAGCTTGTAGAAAATAACCCATATTGGTAACTTATTTTAAAAAATGTGTTCCATATTTTGGTTTTCTCTTTAGGTATTTTAAGGAAAAGTGATTGAAAGGTCTAAACCGTGGATTTAAATTTCAAAAAACAAAATTGTGCCTTTTAAACATTGAAAAAACTTTTTGAAAAATTATTAAAATCTAGTCTTTGGAAAACGTTCCTATTCAACATTTTATCAAAATTACCACCTTTTCGTTTAAGGTTACCAATCAAAAAAGCAAAACAGACATAGGTATTGTTACCACCTGTTATATAATTTATATTAATGTTATTATTTATATTTTAGTTTTTAATTTTTTCCTAATCTCTTGTTGTAAATTCAAAATTTAGAATTATATTCCAAAGTGATCTTGTGTACATATTAAAAAAAATACCTCAATGTTAGACACGATCTTCGTGATATTTCAATTTTATCAGACCTTTTTCAATCTTTTTTTCACTTCTAAGGCTTTTCTTTTAAATTTTAACCGTTGTATAAAGTCCCATCTTAAACATATCTTTTTATCACTTAAGATAATCAAAATTTAATATATCACAAGGGGGAATCTGTATACTGTTTGGGCTGAGTTCTGTATAAACTGAAGAATTTAATCGGGACCAAATATTTTTTATTCAGAACGGTTCTTTTATCGTAAAAAATTCTTTTAAAAATTTTATTCTACGTGAAAAAAAAGACAGTACAAGTTTTTTCGGGGAATTTGTAAACAAAAAAGTGATCTTTTAAATTCAAGGGTAGGTTATTAAATAACCTTAGTATTAAATAACCCATTTCCTCCATTAAAGCCTCCATTTTGGAACTTACTGTTTAAAATTGTGATTTTAATGTTCAGTTTTGGTCAAATAAACAGATTTCATCTTCCTTTTATCTTCCTTTTTTGATTTATGTATAAAATATTCTATTAATATTCATAAAACTGGAGTTTTTTGTGTAAAGTACTTAAAAGTGGATACAAAAAAATATAAATAAATTTATTCGAACAAAGTTTATTATTGTGATAAAAACAAAGTTAACTCAGTGTCGTGTGCATAGTTAGAAAAAAGCTAGCCTGTGAAAATAAACAGCCAAAATTATTATTATTTTTTAACCGGACTAATTTTTGTAAAAATCCACATTTTTAATTTGGCTTTTTAAATTAATTTCCACAGGCACTTATAGTCATATTATAATATTCATATATAGAAAAACCTTAGTATGTAGTCATGTATTTATTATGCTATATTATCTAAAACATTATGTTCAGTCAATTCTGTTTTAAAAAGATTTTTATGCCAGCGGCAGCCAGTCAAATTTTTATTATCTCTTATAAAGAAAATATTACAATTATTAATATTATATATTTTAGTGTAATCTATAGATGATTTAAAAAAAATTGTCCTGATATGGTGTGCCTTATCCATGAGAAATGTAGAGTGTATGTCTTTAAAAACACTTAGAAGTTTTAGCTATGTGTATTATGGAAGAATTTACAGTTTTAAAAAACTTTTTAACCGCTGATTGTTTTTAAAGATGCATAGCGGATGAGAGCTTAGCCTAATTATAATAAAAATGTAGGTTAGGGGCAGGCTTAAATTTTGTTTCTTTATTCCAAAAATTGTCGAGTTTATTTTAAGTCTGAATTTTTAAGCCTGATCGTAGTTTTCCTTCCTCTAAATTATTAAAATGACTTCCATAAAAGGTTTTTTTTTGTCAAATAGAAAAAAAATTGTATTCCATTCGTGCCAAGTATTTTATTTGTTACCATTTTTTTAGATAGAGCAAAAAAATGTTTTAAAAAATTTTAGAATGGCTCAAACACAATTGTGGACCAACGGCGTGGTGTCTTTGTTTGTTAGTATGTTAAGACCCACTCCGGTCCATTTTAGGTTGGGGAAAAAAAAATAGAGAAAATTTATAGATTATAGTCAAGCACAATTTTCTTTTATTATTTTTGTTACATTGTAAATTATTTTTTAAAATTTTAGTTTAATTTCTCAAATTGCCAGAGCGGGACCTTAGAAATTTAAAATTGTAAAAAAAAATTGTATTTAGAAATATCAGAAATGGCACATAACCATATTTCCCTGAAAGTACAATATCAACTCCAATAAGTGTATTTCGATTTTGTATTTTATTTTTCATTTTTTAGGTTTAAAAAAATGTTGGGATGAAAATCTGAATTTGTACAAAATCAAATATGGACGGTAATAATTTATTATGTCTATTGTGTACTTAGACTTTATCAAAATAAAAAAATTACAATATTATGAAATGTTTGTGAAAAGAAGTATATTATATAAATAAACAATTATTATACATAAATAAAATTGTTTAAAGATAATTTGTTTTTCTTAATGTTTCATTTGAAAGTTAGAAGTCTTCGAGGTTTTCGCTTCAATTTTTTTTCTTAACTTGGGATAAGTTTCAAAATTCTACGACCTAAGCAGAAATCAGGAAATTTCCTGATTGATCAAAAAGAGCGGGAAGGAAGTCCTGTTAATTCTGGGAAGGTTCCTGATCTGCTATCGGAGCAGGTAGACCAAAATGTAATCTAATTTTCCATGAATTTTTGTTAGAGTAGATAGTCTAGGACCGTAATTAACTACTTTCGTCCAAGATCAAGATCCTATAAAAACGGAAAGCTGCGAATTCGTCCGAATTTACACGAAAGCCTACTTCCGAAGGAGTCAGGGGACCGGATCGTTCCGCTTTCGTTCTTCTTCGCCAGTGTTCGTCCGAATTCGTGCGAAGGACGGACTTTTTCCGATAATGGACTGTGAAAAATTAATTTCGCTCGTTCAGGAAAGGAAATATCTTTGGGACCCAAGAGAAAAGAAGTACCATATGCGCAATGTACAAAAGCAATTATGGAAAGAGGTTTCGAATGAAATGAAAATACCAGGTAGTAAAAAAATTTATTCAAGTATCTTATTTTTTAAAAGTTACGTAAAGATATATGGGTACTGCAAAATGATATATGTACCGGAAGCGAGCTATGGCATTGGGTCTACTCAGAACGACCAACCCAATTGCACATAATATCCCTGAATTTTAACGGTTTTTCGCACAAGTTTTCTTTTTCGCCAATAATACAAATTCTTTAAATTTTCAGAGGAAGAAATTAAGAAGAGATGGAGAGGTCTGCGAGATACGTTTCGAAAAGAATTTATGAAACTGATGAAAAACATAACTGAAGCGGTGCAGAAGCTTGTCAGCCGCCTAAATGGCCATTTTTCAACCAGCTTTCATTTATGACGGACACCATAAAACCGAAAGCAACGGACAATAGCGTTCCGTCCGTCGAATCAGACGAGACGATGGTCAGCGACGATGGAAGCGCAAATCACGATTTGGGAGATGATGACCAAGAACACGCAGATATAGCACCTTCGGAATCTTTTGAAAACGATGACACACCATTGCTGAAACTTTGTTTAAAGCGCCCAGAAAAAGAAAAAGGGACTCAAAAAACGAACTTGAGACCAACTACTTTCAAGAAAAAACAAGTCTAATCCATGATGGCGACTATCACTTTCTTATGAGTTTATTACCTTTTCTTCATGATATACCTAAACAGCGAAAACTATTGTCCGCCAAAAGATGATGGGCGTTATAATAGAAGAACTTTAGCAACTCCTGCTGAACCATATTCTTTCAAAATTATTCCTAGCGAATCTTCCAAAGCACATCGATTTAATATTAGCTTTGTTCCAACCGCAGTTTGAAACTCCTGGAGCATGCGCAGAAGGACGTAGACGTCAAATCTGACGTCGCTCAAATCATTTGTCCGTCAAATCTTACGTGCAAATCCTTCTGCGCATGCTCCAGGAGTTTCAAACTGCGGTTGGAACAAAGCTATTATGTATTGGCATCATTTTAAACATGGCGTAAATAAAAAATGTATTTATATGACTAATGACTTACCTACTAACGTTTTCGTTTAAGAATAAGACTACTGTTAGCCGATATTTCTACTAAAGAAGAATCCACCTAGTAGCACCAAATTTTTCATACTTGAAATTTTCCCGCCAAAAATGAAAGACACCAAATTTCCCTTTTTTTCATTGGTGTACATCAACTAAAATATAAACAGTGTTTGCTTTGAATTTTTGGCCAATCGAAATGAGTTAATAATTTAATCAAAAAATACTAAATAAAAGAGAGTTTGACTTAAAAAAAGTATTTATAACCTAATTTGAAGTATCATGGAGTCGCCCTTTCATCATAACAGCTGTGGGAGTCTTTGCAGTTTGGATTCCGATTATTGCCTCTGAAGAGAATCTATTTATTCAAAGTTTTGAAGAAATCTAACCATTTGCTATAATTTTGTTTATAAATTTTGAATTATTCGGTTTTATTCGATGGAAAAGTGAGAGAGAAAAAAAAAAGAAGTGTTGATCTTGAGGAGCCCGGCACGTGTTACCGTCCATTTGACTTTTCGCGTTTTTTCTTTTGTATAAAGGAACTCTTTTGTTTTTGAGAAAGCGTTCGCGATGGCCGACAGCGCGAGCGAGAGCGATTCGAGTTCGATCGACGGCGGTCCGATTATGATGCCGCCCTCGCCCATAACGAGGGAGCAGCTTCAGAAAAGGATCGAGTCTTTACAGCAGCACAACCGCGTTTTAAAAGTCGAACTCGACACCTACAAACTCAGGGTGAAAGCTTTGCAGGAAGAAAACCGAACGTTAAGACAAGCATCTGTCATCATCGTGAGTATATCATCGCCCAGCTCCGCCAAAGAATGTTCAACTTTTGGTTTCCCCCAATTTCTTCTTAATCTTAGACACCATCAGGCTTCACTCAACCTGCTGATACCAAGCAATGGCATTCTTCCAGCCTTCGCACACCAAATAATGGCATTTTAAGGCTTCTGATTAGGCATAATGGCATTTTGTGCCGTCAAATACAATATGGCATTCTTCAGCCTTCTAATATAATCTAATAGCATTTTTAAGCCTCCCGACACCATACAATGGCAATTTTAGAGCCTTCTAATAATGGCATTTTTAGCCATCTCATTCAATATTATGGCATTTTGAGCCTTCTAATACAATCTAATAGCATTTTTAAGCTTCCCGAGCTTCTAAAACTTTTGGTTTCCCCCAATTTCTTCTTAATCTTAGACACCATCATGCTTCACTCAACCTGCTGATACCAAGCAATGGCATTCTTCCAGCCTTCGCACACTAAATAATGGCATTTTAAGGCTTCTGATTAGGCATAATGGCATTTTGTGCCTTCTAATACAATATGGCATTCTTCAGCCTTTAATATAATCTAATAGCATTTCTAAGCCTCCCGACATCATATAAGGGCAATTTTAGATCCTTCTAATAATGGCATTTTTAGCCATTTCAATTATGGCATTCTTGAGCCTTCTAATACAATCTAATAGCATTTTTAAGCTTCCCGAGCTTCTAAAACTTTTGGTTTCCCCCAATTTCTTCTTAATCTTAGACACCATCAGGCTTCACTCAACCTGCTGATACCAAGCAATGGCATTCTTCCAGCCTTCGCACACAAATAATGGCATTTTAAGGCTTCTGATTAGGCATAATGGCATTTTGTGCCGTCAAATACAATATGGCATTCTTCAGCCTTCTAATATAATCTAATAGCATTTTTAAGCCTCCCGACATCATATAATGGCAATTTTAGAGCCTTCTAATAATGGCATTTTTAGCCATCTAATTCAATATTAAGGAATTCATGAGCCTTCTAATACAATCTAATAGCATTTTTAAGCTTCCCGAGCTTCTAAAACTTTTGGTTTCCCCCAATTTCTTCTTAATCTTAGACACCTCAGGCTTTACTACACCAACTGCAGAATGTTCACCTTGATGATGACAATGTGCTGATTTTAGCATTCTGATACAAACAATGGCATTCTTCCAGCCTTCGCACACCAAAAATGGCATTTTAAAGGCTTCTGATTAGGCATAATGGCATTTTGTGCCTCAAATACAATAAGGCATTATTCACCTTTTAATAAAATATAATAGCATTTTTAAGCCTCCCAACTCTATATAATGGCATTTTTCAGCCTTCCCACACCATATAATGGCAATTTTAGAGCCTTCTAATAATGGCATTTTCAGCCATCTAATTCAAATTATGGCATTCTTGAGCCTTCTAATAAATTCTAATAGCATTTTTAAGCCTCCCGACACCATATAATGGCATTTTTCATCCTTCCCACACAATATGACAATTTAGTGCCTTCTAATAATGCAAAATGGCATTTTTAGCCATCTATAATATTATGGCATTTTTGAGCTTTCTAATGCATTATGGCATTTTTGTGCCTTCTAATGCATTATGGCATTTTTTGAGCCCTGATCATCTGGTTTTTTTTTCTTCTTCTGAGATTGAACATTCTTACACTATATAAAAGTATATAATGGCATTTTTCAGCCTTCCCACACCATTTAATCGCAATTTTAGTGCCTTCTAATAATGGCATTTTTAGCCATCTAATTCAAAATTATGGCATTCTTGAGCCTTCTAATAAATTCTAATAGCATTTTTAAGCCTCCCGACACCATAATGGCAATTTAGAGCCTTCTAATAATGGCTTTTTTAGCCATCTAATTCAATATTATGGCATTCTTGAACCTTCTAATGCATTATGGCATTTTTTGAGCCCTGATCATCTGGTTTTTTTTTTCTTCTTGAGATTAAACATTTACACTATATAAAAGTATATAATGGCATTTTTCATCCTTCCCACACCATTTAATCGCAATTTTAGAGCCTTCTAATAATGGCATTTTTAGCCATCTAATTCAAAATTATGGCATTCTTGAGCCTTCTAATAAATCTAATAGCATTTTTAAGCCTCTCGACACCATATAATGGCATTTTTCAGCCTTCCCATACCGTATAATGGCAATTTTAGAGCCTTCTATAATGGCATTTTCAGCCATCTAATTCAAATTATGGCATTCTTGAGCCTTCTAATAAATCTAATAGCATTTTTAAGCCTCCCGACATGATCTAATGGCATTTTTCAGCCTTCCCACACCGTAATGGCAATTTTTTGAACCTTCTAATAATGCACAATGGCATTTTTAGCCATCTAATACAATTTTGGCATTTTTTGAGCCTTCTAATTCATTATTATGGCATTTTCTTAGCCCCGATCATCTGGTTTTTTTTTGTTTTCCTTCTGAAATTGAACATTCTTACACTAAATAAAGTATATAATGGCATTTTTATGCCTTCCCACACCATATAATGGCATTTTAAGAGCCTTCTCCTAATGGCATTTTTAGCCATCTTTCAATTTATGGCATTCTTGAGCCTTCTAATCAAAATCTAATAGCATTTTTCACCCTTCCCCACACCATATAATGGCAATTTTGAGCCTTCTAATAATGGCTTTTTAGCCATCTAATTCAATATTATGGCATTCTTGAGCCTTCCAATACAATATACAGTGAAACTTCCCAATAACGGACACTCCTGGGGACCGGAAATTTGTCCGCTATATAGAGGTGTCCGCTTTTCGGAAATAGGAAAAAAAAACTTTTGAAAAAAATGAAAAATGAAGTTTAATTTCTGATTAGGAAAACATAATAATATGTATTATTACATACATACATATATACGATATTACATGTACATATTAAAAAAAAAATTAAACTTTTAAAAAGTCATTATTTTGAAGTGAAGTCAAGAGTATAACTGAATTTTATAAAATAAAAGACATGGGGAGGGACAAATAGGGATTAACTAAGGTCAAGATCATAAGTAAGATGCAAATGTAAACAAACATCTCTAGAACAAATAATGTCAATAAACTTTGTCCTTGAAAAAACGTGCTGTCCGCTTATAGGAGACTTTTAGGTAAGATGAATTTTTCAGGCGCCGCGGTACTACACCAACCTGCAGAATTTTCACCTTGATGACGACCACAATATGCTGATTTTAGCATTCTGATACCAAGCAATGGCATTCTTCCAGCCTTCGCACACCAAATAATGGCATTTTAAAGGCTTCTGATTAGGCATAATGGCATTTTGTGCCATCAAATACAATAAGGCATTATTCAGCCTGGCAATTTAGAGCCTGCTAATATTGGCATTTTCAGCCATCTAATTCAAAATTATGGCATTCTTGAGCCTTCTAATAAAATCTAATAGCATTTTTAAGCTTCCGAGCTTCTAAAAATTTTGGTTTCCCTCAATTTCTTCTTAATCTTAGACACCATCAGGCTTTACTGCACCAACCTGCAGAATGTTCACCTTGATGATGAACACAATGTGCTGATTTTAGCATTCTGATACCAAGCAATGGCATTCTTCCAGCCTTCGCACACCAAATAATGTCATTTAAAGGCTTCTGATTAGGCATAATGGCATTTTGTGCCATCAAATACAATAAGGCATTATTCAGCCTTTTAAAAAAATATAATTGCATTTTTAAGCCTCCCAACTCTATATAATGGCATTTTTCAGCCTTCCCACACCATATCATGGCAATTTTAGAGCCTGCTAATAATGGCATTATAATTTAAAAATGCCATTATTAGCATTATTATGGCCTGCTAATAATGGCATTTTTAGCCATCTAATTCAATATTATGGCATTCTTGAGCCTTCGAATACAATCTAATAGCTTTTCAAGCCTCCCGATACCATATAATGGGATTTTTCACCCTTCCCACACCATATAATGGCAATTTTAGAGCCTTCTAATAATGCAAAATGGCATTTTAGCCATCTAATACAATATTATGGCGTTTTTTGAGCCTTCTAATGCATTATTATGGCAATTTTTAGCCTTCCGATCATCTGGTCTTTTTTTTTATTCTTCTGAGATTGAACATTCTTACAACTATATAAAGTATATTATGGCATTTTTATTTCTTCCCACACCATATAATGGCATTTTAGAGCCTTCTATTAATGGCATTTTTAGCCATCTAATTCAATATTATGGCATTTTTCAGCCTTCTAATACTATCTAATAGCTTTTTCAAGCTTCCAGAGCTTCTAAAACTTTTGGTTTCCCCAATTTCTTCTTAATCTTAGACACCATCAGGCTTTACTACACCAACCTGCAGAATGTTCACCTTGATGATGACCACAATCTGCTGATTTTAGTATTCTGATACAAAATAATGGCATTCTTCCAGCCTTCGCACACCAAATAATGGCATTTTAAAGGCTTCTGATTAGGCATAATGGCATTTTGTGCCGTCAAATACAATATGGCATTCTTCAGCCTTCTAATATAATCTAATAGCATTTTTAAGCCTCCCGACACCTACAATGGCAATTTTAGAGCCTTCTAATAATGGCATTTTTAGCCATCTCATTCAATATTATGGCATTTTTGAGCCTTCTAATACAATCTAATAGCATTTTTAAGCTTCCCGAGCTTCTAAAACTTTTGGTTTCCCCCAATTTCTTCTTAATCTTAGACACCATCATGCTTCACTCAACCTGCTGATACCAAGCAATGGCATTCTTCCAGCCTTCGCACACTAAATAATGGCATTTTAAGGCTTCTGATTAGGCATAATGGCATTTTGTGCCTTCTAATACAATATGGCATTCTTCAGCCTTCTAATATAATCTAATAGCATTTCTAAGCCTCCCGACATCATATAAGGCAATTTTAGATCCTTCTAATAATGGCATTTTAGCCATAAAATTCAATATTATAGCATTCTTGAGCCTTCTAATACAATCTAATTGCATTTTTAAGCTTCCCGAGCTTCTAAAACTTTTGGTTTCCCCCAATTTCTTCTTAATCTTAGACACCATCAGGCTTCACTCAACCTGCTGATACCAAGCAATGGCATTCTTCCAGCCTTCGCACACCAAATAATGGCATTTTAAGGCTTCTGATTAGGCATAATGGCATTTTGTGCCGTCAAATACAAAATGGCATTCTTCAGCCTTCTAATAATCTAATAGCATTTTAAGCCTCCCGACACCATACAATGGCAATTTTAGAGCCCTCTAATAATGGCATTTTTAGCCATCTAATTCAATATTATGGCATTTTTGAGCCTTCTAATACAATCTAATAGCATTTTTAAGCTTCTCGAGCTTCTAAAACATTTGGTTTCCCCCAATTTCTTCTTAATCTTAGACACCATCAGGCTTCACTCAACCTGCAGAATGTTCACCTTGATGAAGACCACAATGTGCTGATTTTAGCATTCTGATACCAAGCGATGGCATTCTTCCAGCCTTTGCACACCAAATAATGGCATTTTAAGGCTTCTGATTAGGCATAATGGCATTTTGTGCCGTCAAATACAATATGGCATTCTTCAGCCTTCTAATATAATCTAATAGCATTTTTAAACCTCCCGACACCATATAATGGCAATTTTAGAGCCTTCTAATAATGGTATTTTTAGCCTTCTCATTCAATATTATGGCATTTTGAGCCTTCTAATACAATCTAATAGCATTTTAAGCTTCCCGAGCTTCTAAAACTTTTGGTTTCCCCCAATTTCTTCTTAATCTTAGACACCATCATTCTTTACTACACCAACCTGCAGAATTTTCACCTTGATGACGACCACAATATGCTGATTTTAGCATTCTGATACCAAGCAATGGCATTCTTCCAGCCTTCGCACACCAAATAATGGCATTTTAAAGGCTTCTGATTAGGCATAATGGCATTTTGTGCCATCAAATACAATAAGGCATTATTCAGCCTTTTAATAAAATATAATAGCATTTTTAAGCCTCCCAACTCTATATAATGGCATTTTTCAGCCTTCCCACACCATATAATGGCAATTTTAGAGCCTGCTAATAATGGCATTATAAATTAAAAAATGCCATTATTAGCATTATTATGGCCTGCTAATAATGCCATTTTTAGCCATCTAATTCAATATTATGGCATTCTTGAGCCTTCGAATATAATCTAATAGCATCTTTAAGCCTCCGACACCATAGAATGGGATTTTTCACCCTTCCCACACCATATAAAGGCAATTTTAAAGCCTTCTAATAATGTAAAATGGCATTTTTAGCCATCTAATACAATATTATGGCATTTTTTGAGCCTTCTAATGCATTATTATGGCAATTTTTAGCCTTCCGATCATCTGGTCTTTTTTTATTCTTCTGAGATTGAACATTCTTACAGCTATATAAAAGTATATTATGGCATTTTATGCCTTCCCACACCATATAATGGCAATTTTAGAGCCTTCTAATAATGGCTTTTTAGCCATCTAATTCAATATTATGGCGTTCTTGAGCCTTCGAATACAATCTAATAGCATTTTTAAGCCTCCTGACACATAGAATGGCATTTTTCAGCATTCCCACACAATATAATGGCAATTTTAGAGCCTTCTAAAAATGCTAAATGGCATTTTAGCCATCTAATAAAATATTATGGCATTTTTTGAGCCTTCTAATGCATTAATATGGCATTTTTTAGCCTTCTGATCATCTGGTTTTTTTTTTTAATTCTTCTGAGATTGAACATTCTTACAACTATTTAAAAGTAATAATAACATTTTAAGCCTTCCCACACTATACGATGGCAATTTTAGAGCCTTCTAACAATGGCATTTTAGCCATCTAATTCAATATTATGGCCTTCTTTAGCCTTCTAATACAATCTAATAGCTTTTTCAAGCCTCCCGACACCATTTAATGGCATTTTCACCCTTCCCACACCATATAAAGGCAATTTTAGAACCTTCTAATATTGCAAAATGGCATTTTAGCCATCTAATACAATATTATGGCATTTTTGAGCCTTCTAATGCATTATTATGGCAATTTTAGCCTTCCGATCATCTGGTCTTTTTTTTATTCTTCTGAGAAGAAGATGTAAGATTGAACATTCTTACAACTATAATAAAAGTATTATGGCATTTTTATGCCTTCCCACACCATATAATGGCAATTTAAGAGCCTTCTACTAATGGCATTTTTAGCCATCTAATTCAATATTTGGCATTTTTCAGCCTTCTAATACAATCTAATAGCATTTTCAAGCCTCCCGACACCATATAATTGCATTTTCCACCGTTCCACACCATATAATGGCAATTTTAGAGCCTTCTATTAATACAAAATGGCATTTTTAGCCATCTAATGCAATATTATGGCATCTTTTGAGCCTTCTAATGCATTATTATGGCATTTTTTAGCCTTCTGATTATCTGTTTTTTTTTTTTTTTTTTTTTTTTTTTTTTTTTTTTTTTTTTTTTTTTTTTTTTTTTTGTATTCTTCTGATATTGAACATTCTTCCAACTATTTAAAAGTATATGTAATGGCATTTTTAAGCCTTCACACACCATACACCACATAATGGCAATTTTTCAGCCTTCTAATAATGGCATTTTTAGCCATCTAATTCAATATTTTGGCATTCTTGAGCCTTCTAATATAATCTAATAGCATTTTTAAGCCTCCCGACACCATATAATCGCATTTTTCACCCATTCCACACTATATAATGGCAATTTTAGAGCCTTTATTAATACAAAATGGCATTTTTAGCCATCTAATACAATGTATTTTTTAGCCATCTAATACAAATTATGGCATTTTTAGCCATCTAATACAATATTATGGCATTTTGAGCCTTCTAATGCATTATGGCATTTTTTGAGCCCTGATCATCTGGTAATTTTTTTATCCTTCTGAGATTGAACATTCTTACACTATATAAAAGTATTTTCAACCTTTTGATATCAAATGATACTATTTTTCCCTTGTACTAGAATATCCAAGGTCCATTTTTAAACCATTCTTTTTTAATTTGTAGCAAGCGAAAGCCGAGCAAGAAGAAGAATTTATAAGCAACACCTTATTAAAAAAAATCCAAGCGCTTAAAAAAGAGAAAGAAACTTTAGCCCACCATTACGAACAAGAAGAGGAATGCCTCACAAACGATCTATCTCGCAAACTAACCCAGGTAATAATTAATTTATTATTTAATTTATGTTACTAATATTTTCTATTTTTAGTTAATCCAAGAGAAATGCAACCTCGAACAAACACTCGAACAGGAGCAGGAGTGCCTTGTAAATAAACTGATGCGTAAAATAGAAAAATTAGAAGCCGAAACGTCTGCGAAACAGATCAATTTGGAACAATTGAGGCGAGAAAAGGTAAAATTTCAGATAAAAAAAATAATTTTTATTAATTTTATTTTAGGTTGAGTTGGAAAATACTTTGGAGCAGGAACAAGAAGCTCTTGTTAACAGGCTCTGGAAACGAATGGATAAATTAGAAACTGAAAAAAGAATGTTGCAAATAAAACTCGATCAGCCTGTTTCTGATCCTGCTTCTCCTCGCGATATGAGCAATGGAGACACAGCGACCAATTTGAGCGCTCACATTCAAACTCTCCGCGGAGAAGTCGCTCGCCTTCGCACTCAATTAGCTCACGCTCAGCAAGAACGTAAGTTCTTTCATTTACTAGAATTCTAATCCAGACAAAATTTAGATACTGAGAAAATGGAAAGATATGTAAAAGAAGAGAAACATGTACGAGAAGAAAATTTAAGGCTTCAACGTAAATTACAACTTGAAGTCGAAAGACGTGAAGCTCTTTGTCGCCACCTTTCCGAATCCGAAAGCAGGTTTGCCAACCTTAAAACTTAAAAATTTAAAAACTTATGTTTATTTTAGTTTGGAAATGGAAGAAGAAAGGCATTATAATGAAATGGCTTCTGGTGTCAATCTTCGTTCTAGGACTGAATCAAGTCCTGGACCTTTTAACCCATCTCCTGTTTCTTCACGTCCTCTGAGTCCTGGAGGTACCAAAGGTTTATATTTTAATTATCTTTTTCTTCTAATCTATCCCTATTCAATATTAAAAATTAAAACATAATTAATTTCTTTATTTTTAGGTCTGAATCCACCCACTGAACGCTGCTATGCCTGCGGTAGCTTTAAAAACGTTTTTATGACACGGAGTTCTTCACCTCCAATTCCTCCATTAGCTGTATGTTTATTTCTTTTTAGATTTCATTAATCCAAAGTTTTCAGGGTCACTCCCGCGTTTCGAGGAGTGAACGGTTTATCAAACCGGCGATTCCGCCGCCATATGGTGTCAATGCGTTATTTCCGACATCGCCTGCGCCGTCGCCAGCTTCACCCATGGATACTAGTAAATGTTAAGGCAAAGGTTCGTGTACTAAAACATAAATCGATAATTCAAAATATTTTTTAGGTGTTTTTTGTATTATTCAAGTCTTTCTGAATATCTGTGTACCCGAATACCCCACCACCCTTTTCATTTTTTTCATTAGGAGTATAAGATGCGCCTAAAATTGCTTATAAGCCTGCCAAACTAATTTTTTTTTTCTAGTTATTAATTTTTTTTGTATTAAGTTTTTCTAATGACTAGTGTTAAAATGGATGCTTCAAGTCATTGTACAGCCTCTTTAATTTAGTTTTCTTTTTAAAGCGTTATTTGCCGTTTTTTGCACTAAATAGTTAAGGTTCATATCATTTCTTTTCATAATAAAATCATTTTTCCCAATAACATTTCCGGCATTTCATTTAATTAAAAATAAAATAAAACTGTGATTTTCCATTTGACTGTTTATAAAATGTTCAATGTATTATAAAATTTAAGATGTGTGAAACATTTTTTTAAAAATGATTGGTGTATTTCCCAGTTTAGTTGTTTTTTTAAGTTTGGGTTTACATTAATAGAAAACAGGTTAAAATAAGTATTGTGTAATTAATTATATTTATGAGAAAAAAAAAATTCAATAAATCCACAATATCTGTGATAAATAATGTTTTTTAAATTAATACCCTATTATTTACATTTTTTTAAATATATAAATAATAATACTGATGGTAATCCTGAGACATTAAGTTCATTTTAAGTTTTGCGCTGGCTTCTTAAATAAACTCGGATTTTATTTTCAGGTCCTGAAAAAAATAAATATTTTAAAATTAAATATTAAATATTAAATATTATTTAAATAATTAAATATTTTCCCACATCTAAGCCATGTGGATTCTTTGAGAAAGTACTGGTTTTAAGGGGATATGAGGGTTTTAAGTTGGTTGCTTTGTACATATTTCGTTGTGAGCAACGGTTTTCGGTTTTTCGCTTCTATCTTGGAAACCGTCGCTCAAAACGAAAAATGTCCTAAGTAAAAGTTGTAGTTACAACAATTTACTACATAAAATATCTTATTGGTTTTTTCCGTCAGAGCAATATTTTAGGAGATATGAAGGTTTTAAGTTTTCAGACAGGCTCTGTAGGATTATTACTTTTAACCTCATAACTCCTTAATATTGCTCTTACGCAAATAGTGAATAAAAAAATTTTTGTAGAAAATCTTTGTACCTACAACTTTACTTCGGACATTTTTTCGTTTTGAGCGACGGTTTCCGAGATAGAAGGGAAAAACCGAAAACCGTTGCTCACGACGAAAATTGCAAAGCAGCTCACTTAAGAACCCTCATATCTCCTTAAGTACTGCTCTGACAAAAAAACCAATGAGGTCTTTTTTGTAGCTACGACTTTTACTTGGGATGTTTTTCGTTTTGAGCGACGGTTTCCGAGATAGAAGGGAAAAACCAAAAACCGTTGTTAACAACGAAAAATTTGCAAAGCAACCAACTTAAATACTTCCATATCTCCTAAAGTATTGCTCTGACGGAAAAAACTAATAAAATATTTTATGTAGTAAATTTCAGTACCTACAACTTTTACTTAGGACATTTTTTCGTTTTGAGCGAAGGTTTCCGAGATAGAAGGGAAAACCGAAAACCGTTGTTAACAACGAAAAATTTGCAAAGCAACTCACTTAAAAACCATCATACCTCCTTAAGAGCTTCCAACGAAAACTTCCTTAAAGAGAAGTAACAATATAGGAGGGGGAAGTATAACGGAGCGGACGTACAACGGAGGGGGAAGTATAAGGGAACGAAAGTATAAGGGAGGGGAAGTATAACAGAGGCGGAAGTTTTTTTTTTTTCGAAAAATTTTCCAAGTTTTTTTTTTTTTTTTTGAAAAATTTTCCGAGTTTTTTTTAATTTTCTGAGTTTTTTGTTTTTTGAAAAATTTTTACTAAGTGTCAAGGTAGAAATAATGGGCTCTTTGGCCTACGGATGTGCCTCACGTAATGGGTAAAAGTATGAAATTTCTCCCTACTAAAAAAAATAATAATTAAAAAGTGGCAATTTTTTTATACCAGCAATTCGTCAAAAATATAAGGAGTAATTGGTGAAAATTTGGTGAAAATCGGACCAACGATTCGGCCTCAGCGAATTTTTTAAAATTTCAAACGGACATATCTCCGCCATTTTTTCAAAATTCAAAAATCGCCCTCGTTAGCTTCTTCTTCAACGGCTAAAGAAATTTGTGTGAAAATTTGGTGAAAATCGGATCAAAACTGTGGCCGTAAAGTATTCTGGGAAAAAAATGCTACAGGCGGACGGCCGGCCGGCACCACAGACAAAGTTGAGATCGGTGAAGATCAATAATCGAATTGACTCTCCGGGGTCTGGAAGACTCTTCCCCAAAAAACCGTGGAGGGTATCACAATAACTTCTTTAAGGAGGTATGATGGTTTTTAAGTGAGTTGCTTTGCAAATTTTCGTTGTTAACAACGGTTTTCGGTTTTTCCTTCTATCCCGGAAACCGTCGCTCAAAACGAAAAAATGTCTTAAATAAAAGTTGTAGGTACTGAAATTTACTACATAAAATATCTTATTAGTTTTTTCCGTCAGAGCAATACTTTAGGAGATATGGATGTATTTAAGTTGGTTGCTTTGCAAATTTTCGTTGTTAACAACGGTTTTCGGTTTTTCCCTTTTATCTCGGAAACCGTCGCTCAAAACGAAAAAACGTCCTAAATAAAAGTCGTAGCTACGGAAATTTCTTACAAAAAAGACTTCATTGGTTTTTTTGTCAGAGCAATACTTAAGGAGATATGAGGGTTCTTAAGTGAGTTGCTTTGCAAATTTTTGTTGTGAGCAACGGTTTTCGGTTTCTCCCTTCTATCTCGGAAACTGTCGCTCAAAACGAAAAAATGTTCTAAGTAAAAGTTGTAGGTACAAAGATTTCCTACAAACATTTTTTCATTCATTATTTGCGTAAGAGCAATATTTAAGGAGTTATGAGGTTAAAACTAATAATCCTACAGATCCTGTCTGAAAACTTAAAACCTTCATATCTCCTAAAATATTGCTCTGACGGAAAAAAACCAATAAGATATTTTATGTAATAAATTTACGTAGCTACAACTTTTAGTTAGGACATTTTTTCGTTTTGAGCGACGGTTTCCAAGATAGAAGGGAAAAACCGAAAACCGTTGCTCAAAACGAAAAATGTACAAAGCAACCAACTTAAAACCCTCATATCCCCTTAAGGAAGTTAAAAAGAGTGTAAAATTGTAAGTAGTTTTAAACTCCAAGTTATACATACCTAAATAACTGAGTAAGACTGGGAGAAAAACCAAGCCATGAAGGGCGCCGAAGAGAACCATCCCCAAATACATCCTGAAGTAAAACACTTGAAAAATCTGTGTTTTTGAAAAAGCGAGGACAGTTATTCCAACTAATTTCGTCAACGTTATTCCAGAAAATACCTTGAAAAATTATTAAGTTAAAGTTACTTTAATTATGTTCTTTACCGAAGATCCAGTATTCATCAAGGCATCTTTCGCTCTTCCTTCTTTCGTCCGATGTGGCGACAAATTAAAAGTATGAGCAATATGGCTACAGAATTCCACACTAATACCAATCGCCTAAAGAAAATTTAGTATTTCCAATTTAAAACTTATGTACAAACCAAGACTAAATTGACTTGAGTAATGGCATTCAAATTTATATTCCAAAAATACATCAAAGCTCCTATACTGCACATAATCATTGTAACGGTAAAAAGGACCAATCCGGCCAAAACAATGTTGAAACCATTAAATATTAAATTGACCACAAATATTATCAATAATGATAAACATATCGATATTATAGTCTTTGTCCATATTTCTAAATATTGTTCATAATAAACGTAAAATACACTAAAAAAATTAATTTAAAAAAAAAAAAATAACCTGTAAGGGAATACTTCAACTGGAGGTTCGTTAGGCCGGGCAGAATTTAAAGTTTCAGTTATATTTTGAGAAATTTCTCTTGCCATGCTTAAAGCCATATAAAAGTCTTTGGAGGTAACTAATGTTTTATGGTACGCCATATAATATGAATCGGTCACCACTGAAGTCTCGTAGTTATCCAAATAATAAATTAAAGCCTGTAAATTTTTTTTTATAAATAGTGAAAAGTAACTCTAATTTACAGAGCTGTATGCTGCATGACCTCCTTTGGCGCAGGTGGCGTCAGGATTGTCTTGAATAAAATAAGTCAAAAAATGCCTAAATGAGTCTTCCGATGGTCTGGTATTGTCGCTATTTAATGTAATGTTGCACGGTATACAGGTTGCGTCTAAAAAAGTTTCTCAGATTTTTGAGGTTAGAGTTTCATTGTTTACCACTGTGAGGGCAAAAGGTTCCATTTTCATGCATTTTACAGCATCCGTCAACAGTTGACCAGTCGTTAAAATCGTCCAACCATGAAGACGCTGGGCTTGCTATGTAAGTTCTGAAAAGAAAATTGAAAATATTAAATTTTCAGAGGAATTTCTGAAATATAAAAAACTTACACATTTTTTTGCTTTGATGCACTGTTTATTTGGGTACTTAACGAGTTCGGCTCACACCTCAACCCTCCGCAAATAAGGTTTTGAATTTTATCATCTGAATAATTCAAACCTGATTTTACAACGAAATAAACTGGTGGCCCCATTGATAAAACTTCATTCATCATCTAAAAAAAGCGTTTAGAATAACACAAATTTGTTGCCTTACATCAAAATATTTCGCCAAATAGGAGTCGAGAGGAATCGAAAGTTGTTTTTCTAGTCCTGGTTCTATATGTGGGATCACAGATAGACTAACGGCAAACCAGAAAATAAAAACAACGAATATAATGGCTTTTGTGTACGAATTGAAAAGTAAAGGGATCAAATGTTTCTTTGAAAATTTATAGCAGAATCCATCATCTTCCAACAAACCATCATATTTATCCGATTTCGATTTAATACAGCAAAATATGTCGTATCGATTATCCTAAAAATTAAAATTATATTATATTAAAATTATTGTCTCCACAAACCAAATAGCGTTTTCCGTTCAGCGTTAAAAATGACACAAAAACAGTTATTTGAAGAAAAAAGTTTAAAATAAGAGCGACCATGGCGTAAAGTGCAAATGTTTTTACAGCTGGCATATCCGTCCAACTTCCTAAAACAAGAATATTATAAAATGCTTCACATTTGAGAAATTTTAGGTTGAACTTTTTTTCCCCTTAATAACGACAAAAATGTACCTATAGCAAAACATGATGCTTCTGACACTGTAGTGAGAAGCAAAGATGGGCAGATCTGCTTCAAAGTATGGCTTACGCTGATTACTGGATCTTTGTATTTCATTATATTAATTTTTTGAGTTTTTACTAATAAAAACATGTTGTCTACTCCAACTGCCAAAACCAAAAAAGGAATAACCTAAAAATAACATTATAATCTTTGCTTAAAAAAAATCAAGTTAACCTCCATCGTTAATAACGTTGTGACCAATCCGATATAGCCAAAAAATCCCATGGAGCAAAAAACAGATGCCAAAACGACTAAAACGCCTCCTAGTCCTAAACCAACCTTACTGTCAACCTAAAAAATAAATAATAATACTAACCATTACATGAGGTTTTCATGGGTTATAAAGAGCTTTAGTCAAAATCAAGTGCTCTCTACATCAAAACTTTAGAACTATCATAGTGGGGATATTTTATGTGAAGGTTTTATATTTACAAGAACAGAATTCCATGATCTGTAAGAGCCAATAGAGATGGAAATGTATAAAAACATAAGTATGTAGCTGAAGATGATTGTGTAGACTTCAGCAGCGGATTCGCGAGCAATTTCATCTTGTATCGACCTCTCGGCTGAGAAGCCGATTTCGATGTTGTTCTTTTCGGCGTAGACGCTGTAGTTTTTCATCAACGATATAAACTGTTGTTCCCATTCCGAAGCCGGTTTTATCTCTTCTGGGTCAACATGGTTGCTAACTATATAGGTTAAAACGAGAGCTTCAGCTTTGGTATAAGCCGAGTCGTCATACTGTAAAAATTTCCCGACTGCTATCGCTGGCTCGACGTTTCCACCAAAAGGTGCCAGACACTCCAAACTTGCGCTGTTGCTGTAAATCTTATATTTAATTGTAAATCTTAGTTTTATTTCTTATTTACTGTAAACAAGTATAAATGTGGTCCAAATAGTTTACTGTAAAATTATTTTCATCTTTATGTTCGCTGTTAAATTGCTTAAGATCGTTTTTAAAATAACCCCAAACACTTTGGACTGTACATTGAGTTTCGTTTGTAGCTTTCCTTGTAGTACTTAGCGGAGCGTAGCAAATATCAACCCACCCTGGAATCTAATAAATTTGTCAGATTCTATTTTTTCTCCATTAAACTACTCACCGCTTCAATTTTTCGTTGCAAATCATAAACCTCAAGGAGAAAATTTTTATTAAAAACAGGCCCAAATTCAATCGGACCATCCGATGTTGGATGAACAATCTATAATTAATTTAATTAATACATCAAATAATTTTTTAACTTACTTTTGGAAGATTAATGGGTTTTATGAAAACCTGCTCGGTTCGGAAAAATGGTTCAAACTTTTCTTCAAATAGTCTTCTCGATTTTCGATCTTGAAGTTTTCGCTACCCAGATATCGACTGGATCAGTCGTTATTTGTAAATATTGCGTTCCAAAAATTAAACCTCCTATAAACCAGCTGGAAAGGGAAAGAACTAGCGTAGGATGTCCTCCTATAACTATTGAAAAGGAAAAGTTGAATAATTTTTGATTACTAAATTTACTTTTTCCCCAGGAATAAAAGAAGTTTTCTAAACTTTCTTCCATTTTGTCGCTAATGCGATCGATTCTGCTGATATTTGGCTCGTTTTCTTCTTCAATTGAGTCTTCTAAAAATAAAAATAAATGATTTTTTCCCCTACAAAGTTTAATACCTACTAATATTTTTGTTTTTTCGCCCTACAGTGAATCTAATGACGATAAAAACGATTAAAAATATTCCATAAGCAAGACTCGAACTCAAAACAAAAACGTCGACGCCGAATAAAACAAAATTGTTTTCTTCTTGAGGATACTGATACTGCGGTGGGCAGCTGTCCGAGCAGTCCATACAGCTACATGGCGACGAAGTATTCTAAAAAAATTATTTATTTTTAAAATACTTAGTTTCTGACTTACCGAAATGGCCTCGGAACATTTATAACTTCTCTGATTGAAAGGCTTGTAGTCTAAATAGTCCTCAGTCTTTTGAACGTAATCGACATGGTGTGGTGTATAAGGATTTTCAGTTGGGTCCCCAAAAAATGCGAACCATCTAGAAAATATATTGAGAATGGGTGAAACCATGGCGATAGGTTAGATTATTGAAGCATCCACTCTTAGAAACCTCTCTCACAGACTAACCTTTCCTTTGTGCAATGAGATCCTGAATATTTCCCACAGGTAGTGTCGACCGCTGGCTTTCCCAAAGACGGCATAATAACTTGCGAGCACGAATCAAAAGTTACCTCCATAAAATCAGGATGGACGTACGCATTAACTTTTGTAACATATCTCTCTGAAAAAAAGGTTTTATTATAACCTTTAAATAAATTGTTACCTACGTAATGTGTCATCGTCCGTTTGAAATTCTGTAAGTTGTATGTAGTCGCTTTGATTCGGGGAACAGGTAAGATGGCAAAGTTGAAGGCCCAGATTATATTGGCAACTCGGGCATCTTTTGAAAATCGTCTGTATCCCCATATGTTGAGGAACAAGCATTTCCATTTGTTCTTCATCGCAGCATAAGCCTTCATTATCTAAAAAAGGCTAAAAAGTGAACATAAAAAAACGTCTTTTTACCGTTCACGTCCATCAAATAAGGGCATATTTTTTCAAGAACTGCGAGGCTGGTTTCATTTTTAACCGTTACCGATGGCCCATCGTATACGCATGCTTTCTTCAGTTCTCCGTCTTTCCTATGGCAGATTCCTCGTGAAATACACCTACCGGTTTTACATTCCACATTTCTTATGATCTGAAAAAATTATCATTTTGATAGGGCACTCGAGAGATTTTTAACCTTTTGTTTTTTCCCCACTTTTATTTACATAATCGAATTAGTCATTAAAGTTCAAGGATAATGGAAAAACTGATTTTTTAAAGAGAAGAAAAGTTTCTTTCAGTTTATTTGTGGGTAAAATTTAAAGAAACTAAATTCTATCATAACCTCTAAACTCTAACCTTTAGATAAATTTTGAAAAATTGACAATAGATGAAAAATTAGGAAAAAATATCATTTTAGTTTATTTCGTTTAAATTAATTGTACCTATAGGAACATAATTATTTTACTTACAGAAGTAATTAATAAAATTGCTATCCAGGTGTATTGCCGAGTCATTATGCTTGTGAAGCCGCGTGAGGAATGATTAATTTTTTATTCGACCCGTCAATTTTACGGATGTAATAATTGCACACCTGTACAAATTTTATTATCTCACACTCGAGATTTTTTTTTTCGAGTAGACAAGAGATTAACGATGTATGAATGAGAATAATGAGATTAGCCGAAATAAATAATAATAATAATAAATTTTAATAGGGTAAAGAATTGAGGCGCTCCGGGTACGAAGGGCGAACTCGACAAAACGTTGTTTCGAGATATTTGCATTTTAAAGTTTTCTGTTAAGGGCGAACTCGACAGAAAAGTCACTCTCTGGAATTTTCGTGGCGAGATTTTAAACCGGGTTTTTGGCGAAATAAAATGGAGTCAATTTCAAAATTGTAGGTTTTAATTTATATGAGGCGCTCCGGGTACGAAGGGCGAACTCGACAAAACGTAGTTTCGAGATATTCGCATTTTAAAGTTTCGGTTTTACGTATTTAAAGGGGAAAAAATGGCGAACTCAACATAAAAATTATATGGGTGTATTCACCAAAAGGTCTAGAATCTGAAAATGAAAACTGGAGGACCCTTCCCCAAAAACCCGACGTCGAGGGTATCACAATAACTTCTTTAAGGAAGTTAAAATTTGTCCGATGTCGAGTTCGCCCTTCGTACCCGGAGCGCCTCAATTAATCTTGACCTAAAAACCATTTTAAAATCTTATTTTTTCGTGAAATTTCCATCATTTTTTGCCATTGTACAGAAGTTTTAAGCGGGAGGGGGGGGGGGGGGGTATAAAAGATTTTGAAAATGGTCAATGAAGGCTCAACAGGTAATAGCGCATAGGATAAGCCTGACGGCATATCCCCGTACTACTCTTTTTTCGATCTAAGCCCAAAGATTGCAGGACCAACACTGTCTTAGCTTACTAAAATAAAAAAAAATATCAGGGTTTTGATTGGTCTAGACTCAGTTAACGATACTGCAATTCAGTGTTTCCGATATAGGTATTTACTTAAAACTTTATGAATGAATAAAATATTAAGGATTTAAAAAGGTTAGAGAGAGATACAGAGAGTGATTTAGTCAGGAATATTCTTTGATTGCATCGGAATTTCAGTCACATCATCATTGGGGACCGTGTTTTCAGGTTAAAAAAAAAAACTTTTGTGTTTTAGCAGGTCACTGGGTGAGAGATTGCAGATAGACTCCGGGGAGGTTTGAGGGCGCTGATGGGCGAGGGGAAGCACTGGCCGCGGCTGATTCGTTCCGACTGCCTGCCTCCCCAGGGCAAACCGAACCGTCCACAAGCCCTTTTTATCGCCCCATTTATAAAATGCTACTCATCTCATTTTTTTCACTAAAAATTTCCAGAAAGCAAACCGATGGTCAGGAGTTTTGATAGCCCTGAAACTTTTTTTTTCTGCCTTAGTGCAAAAGCATAAATCTCTCCTTAAACGTGGTTCTACTTTTTTTAGCTGAAACTTGGCCAGACTGAACGTTTTAAGGCCAATCAAATTTGGACATTTTGACCAAAGAACCAACATATTTTAGCTGCTAGTCTGTGAGTGTGGTTTTCTAAGGTTTTTGGGGGTTTCAACGAAAGTTAGTCTAAAAACATTTTTAGTTAGGTCTTTTATGTGGCTCTTTGTCTCAAATTTTCCTCTAGGAGTCAGAGGCCCCTTCTTAGCTCGTGAGTTAAAAGAAGGTTTTGAAGGAAGGGGGTGGAGGATTTGAGTCGCTCTCGCCGACCCTTTCGCCGCCGCGCCTTCCCGCCTTCCCGCGATCCCCCCGTTCTCTCCCCCCACGGGATTCCATATTGATTGCAGAGACTGCAGTGAGTCTCCAAGGCAACCCCTCGACTGCGCATCCTCAACCTGGCTATCCTTCGAACATCGATTCTAAAATATCAACCTTGCGATACATCGCATTTTACCCTCATAGACGAAAATCGAAAAACGAAAGGACTAATTTTACGTCACATTTAACGGCCTCAGCCTCTTTGAACCCTCACATCCACATCGTCGCTTCAAAAGGAAAATTATGGAAACCACATCTACATCATAAAAATTACTTTATTCAGACAAAAAATTTATACCCAATAGAAATAAAAATATAATCTAAAAATAAAACATAAAAAAAATACAAAGAATTATAAAACAAAAAAACTATCAAAAACAACAAAATTAAAAGTAAAAAAACGCACTTAACCTTTTTGTTCAATTAAATGGCGGGGGGCTTATAAGCATCGATAAGACTCGATGAATCGAAAAAGGTTGAAATCCGCCCCTCGTTCGCCACCCCCGGCCTGAAGGAAGGAGAAGACCGGTTGAAAGTAGGTGCCCCTGGACAGGGAATCACTACGTTCCGCGAGTTCCGGACTTTTCACTCAATATATTTTAATTTCCCTTTATTCAAAATTTTCTCCACCCTATTTTCTGTTCAAAATCAAATTTTCAATTTACACCGTCATATCTGTTGGTAAATAAGAGGAAAAAAATTGTGCCAAAGAAAGGAGAAAAAGGACTTGATTGAAGGTAGGTGCAAATCCCTTCTAGCAGGTTACAATATTAAAGAAATTTTTTAACATTTTAACATTTTTATTTATACAACAGTTTAACAATTATTAAAATAATAAAAATCATGCCAATGATGAGCATTAGCTATTTTCCTTGGCAATCTTGGGTGTGTTCTTAATTTATTTTGTCTTATGGTCTACGAGTACTTAATACTTTTCGATATACCACAGTTTTTTTATGGAAAAAAAGATAAATAATAAAAAAATTTAAAAATAATATTCTAATTTGATAGGTCATTGGTAAAAGCTTAAAATTTAAACGCCCACACGTTCCCCAGGCATTGGGTCACGTTATTTTAGATCCTTTAATTAATTTACATATAAAATTTAATGTACCTATCCTGTTTTAATTAATTTTCTAATTAAAGAATATTTTGTTTTAAAGCGATTGAAACAGGTGGAAAATTTTTTTGGAAAAAGGATTTTTATTTAGATCTCCCGGCAGGCCAACTTATTATAAAAAGTTTTTCACAGTCTTTTGAAATAAGAATTTATACCGTTTTATGATTTCTATTGTGTGGTGGTAGACAAATCACAATTTTACCAGATTTTTGGTCCTTTTTTGTTCATCCGAGGTTGATCTTTTTTGTGTCTTCTGAAAAACTCTTGTGGTTTGCCTCTGCCTTAAGGCCAAAAAACACCCTTTTTAATGCATTTTCGGGCGTTTTCTTCGGAAATTTGCCTAAGAAACACCATGTTTGAAACGTTACCGTGTCTATAGGCCAAGCAACACCCTTTTCACCGGATTGTTTGGTGTTTTCTAATGTTTTTTCCCCGAGAAACACCGTTTTCTTTTGCCTATTGCCCATTCAATTCATAGAGGTTCAAAAAAGAAATTCATTAATTTACAAGAGTTTCGGTGATTCCATTTTTTTCTTCTCTTAAATTATAGAGAATCTTATTTTACTCTATTTTGAACAGTGATTCTCAACGGGGGCAGTACCGCCCCCCTGGGGGCGCCGAGAAGTTACTGGGGGGCGTTATGCAAAATTTGGGTGATAGGGGGGCAATGGCTAAGTGGCTGGGGCGTTAGGGTGAGTCCTTTTTTTAATTTGTCCGAAAACCTATATTCTGGAACTTTGGTCGGAAAACCTTTAATCCGGCCCTTTGGTCCGAAAACCTATAATCCGGCCCTTTGGTTCAAAAAACCTATATTCTGGAACTTTGGTCCTAAAACCTATAGTCCAGCCCTTTGGTTCAAAAAACCTATATTCTGGAACTTTGGTCCAAAAAACTTATATTCTGGAACTTTGGTCGGAAAACCTAGATCCAAAAAACCTATATTCTGGAACTTTGGTTGGAAAACCTATAATCCGGCCCTTTGGTTCAAAAAACCTATATTCTGGAACTTTGGTCCTAAAACCTATAGTCCGGAACTTCGGTCGGAAAACCTATAATCCGGCCCTTTGGTCCAAAAAACTTATATTCTGGAACTTTGGTCGGAAAACCTAGATCCAAAAAAACCTATATTCTGGAACTTTGGTCCTAAAACCTATAATCCGGCCCTTTGGTCCGAAAACGTATAATCCGGCCCTTTGGTCCAAAAAACCTATATTCTGGAATTTTGGTCGGAAAACCAATAACCCGTCTCTTTGGACCGAAAACCTTTAATCCGGCTCTCGTTTTCAAGCTCCCCTTGGCGGCGTCGATAAATGCTTGTTTACAGGGGGGCGCAGGCTTCAAAAAGATTGAGAAACACTCAATATAAAGGGAAATAAAAAAATTTTTGAACGATTCCCACCGCCTAAAAAACGCCTTTTTTTGCCGGATTTTATAAGGCTTTCCTCGATCTCCTGGGCAAAAAACACCATTATTAACGTTTTTCGGTCATTTTTGGCCAAGAAACGTCTTTTATGATTGTTTTCTCGTGTCTGTCGACCCAGAAGCACCTATATCGGATTCTAAGCGTTTTATTGGCTGAAAGACTGCCATAATTTGATCATTTTTAGGAAGATTTGAGGCGCTCCGAATACGAAGGCGAACTCGACATCGGACAAATTTTTTTTTTTTTTCATTTCAGATTCTAGACCTTTTGAAGAATACACCCATGTAATTTTTATATTGAGTTTCCCCTTTTTTCCTCTTTAAAATACGTAAAAACCGATATGCGGCAAAGCTCTACTCTCAACCTTTTTTATTTAATTTTTTTTTCTTTTCGAGATTTGGTGATTTTTAAAAAACCCTTTTCTCTATGATTCTATGGTGATTCTATGATGATTCTATGATGATTCTAAAATCTCGCCACGAAAATTCCAGAGAGTGACTTTTCTGTCGAGTTCGCCCTTAACAGAAAACATTAAAATGCGAATATCTCGAAACTACGTTTTGTCGAGTTCGCCCTTCGTATTCGGAGCGCCTCATTTGCTTTTTTAAAATCATTCGGTCAAGTGGCGTACCCCTTGCGTACTCTTTGATACGGATTTTTTCGACCTTATCTTCCTAAAAGAAGTTATTGTGATACCCTGGGTTTTTGGGGAAGGTTTTTTTTTTTTTTTTTTTTTTTTTTTTTTTTTTTTTTTTTTTTTTTTTTTTTTTTTTTTTTTTTTTTTTTTTTTTTTTTTTTTTTTTTTTTTTTTTTTTTGCGAAGAAACACCGGTTATACAGAATTTTCATCGGTTTTATAATCATTAAAATATGTTTTTCCCCACCTTGATTAGTCTAATTATTGTGCTTATAATTGGGCCATTTTAAAGAAATTGATACGGAAACTCACGTCTTTTCGTTTTGATTATTAAGTTTTAGAATGTGGGTAGCGCTCTTCTGAAAAAAGAAACTTTTTTACGATATTTAATTTGTGATATATAAAAAAGGGGGGAAAAAAATTACGACTCGACGTTGCAAAATCAGAGTAGAACATCACTTATACATACAGTTATACATATTTCATCCGGAACCTCCTACGTTCTATCTTCATGCGTTTTCGGATCTATGCACATAGACACTTTCCTCTTCTCATCCCTTTAAACATGAAATTCACGCGGGGGTTCGACCTCTCACTCTTAATATTTTTCTCTCTCTCTTTCTTGGGTCGAAAACGAAAGGGGGAGTTATTCGATTTGCCCGTTTCCACTTTTAGGGCGGACAGGGATGGTGAATCAGATTCAGAATTTGATTTAGAATAGGCTAACAGTCGTTGATAAATCGACTTCTCCTGAAAAAAAAAAACTTGATTTTTATTTTATAAGCTGTTTTTAAAGACGTTAGAATTAAAACCCCTAAAGAAGACTTTTTTTCAAAAAAATTAAAGGATTTGTTATCACCCAAAATTTGTATATTTTCGTATCTCCTTTCATACTGAATGAATTTAACTTTTATAGCTCCCGTTGGAAAGGTAAAGCGGTTTTTTTTTTAGAATCTGAAGGCGAAAACACTGAAAAAGTGGTGTTTTTAGACAAAAGACAGGAGAAAACACCGAAAAAGTGGTGTTTTTAGACAAAAGACAGGAAAAACACCGAAAAAGTGGTGTTTTTAGACAAAAGACAGGAAAAACACCGAAAAATGGGTGTTTAGTCAAAAAACAGGAGAAAACACTGAAAAAGGGGTGTTTTTAGACAAAAGACAGGAGAAAACACCGAAAAATGGGTGTTTAGTCAAAAAAGGAGAAAACACTGAAAAAGGGGTGTTTTTAGACAAAAGACAGGAGAAAACACCGAAAAAGTGGTGTTTTTAGACAAAAGACAGGAGAAAACACCGAAAAAGTGGTGTTTTTAGACAAAAGACAGGAAAAACACCGAAAAAGTGGGTTTTTAGACAAAAGACAGGAAAAACACCGAAAAATGGGTGTTTAGTCAAAAAACAGGAGAAAACACTGAAAAAGGGTGTTTTTAGACAAAAGACAGGAGAAAACACCGAAAAAGTGGTTTTTTTAGACAAAAGACAGGAGAAAACACCGAAAAAGTGGTGTTTTTAGACAAAAGACAGGAAAAAAACACCGAAAAATGGGTGTTTAGTCAAAAACAGAAGAAAACACTGAAAAAGGGGTGTTTTTAGACAAAAGACAGGAGAAAACACCGAAAAAGTGTGTGTTTTTAGACAAAAGACAGGAAAAACACCGAAAAATGGGTGTTTAGTCAAAAAAACAGGAGAAAACACTGAAAAAGGGGTGTTTTTAGACAAAAGACAGGAGAAAACACTGAAAAAAAGGGGTGTTTTTAGACAAAAGACAGGAGGAAAACACCGAAAAAGTGGTGTTTAGTCAAAAGACAGGAGAAAACACCGAAAAAGTGGTGTTTTTAGACAAAAGACAGGAAAAACACCGAAAAAGTGGTGTTTTTAGACAAAAGACAGGAAAAAAACACCGAAAAAGTGGTGTTTTTAGACAAAAGACAGGGAAAAACACCGAAAAATGGGTGTTTAGTCAAAAAACAGAAGGAAAACACTGAAAAAGGGGTGTTTTAGACAAAAGACAGGAGAAACCCGAAAAGTGGTGTTTTAGACAAAAGACAGGAAAAACACCGAAAAATGGGTGTTTAGTCAAAAACAGGAGAAAACACTGAAAAAGGGGTGTTTTTAGACAAAAGACAGGAGAAAACACCGAAAAAAGTGGTGTTTTTAGACAAAGACAGGAGAAAACACCGAAAAAGTGGTGTTTTTAGACAAAAGACAGGAAAAAACACCGAAAAATGGGTGTTTAGTCAAAAAACAGAAGAAAACACTGAAAAAGGGGTGTTTTTTAGACAAAAGACAGGAGAAAACACCGAAAAAGTGGTGTTTTTAGACAAAAGACAGGAAAAACACCGAAAAATGGGTGTTTAGTCAAAAAACAGGAGAAAACACTGAAAAAGGGTGTTTTTAGACAAAAGACAGGAGAAAACACTGAAAAAGGGGTGTTTTTAGACAAAAGACAGGAGAAAACACCGAAAAAGTGGTGTTTAGTCAAAAGACAGGAGAAAACACCGAAAAAGTGGTGTTTTTAGACAAAAGACAGGAAAAACACCGAAAAATGGGTGTTTAGTCAAAAAACAGGAGAAACACCGAAAAATGGGTGTTTAGTCAAAAAACAGGAAAAACACCGAAAAATGGGTGTTTAGTCAAAAAACAGGAGAAAACACTGAAAAAGGGGTGTTTTAGACAAAAGACAGGAGAAAACACCGAAAAAAAAGTGGTGTTTTTAGACAAAAGACAGGAGAAAACACCGAAAAAGTGGTGTTTTTAGACAAAAGACAGGAAAAACACCGAAAAATGGGTGTTTAGTCAAAAAACAGAAAAAACACTGAAAAGGGGTGTTTTTAGACAAAAGACAGGAGAAAACACCGAAAAAGTGGTGTTTTTAGACAAAAGACAGGAAAAACACCGAAAAATGGGTGTTTAGTCAAAAACAGGAGAAAACACTGAAAAAGGGGTGTTTTTAGACAAAGACAGGAGAAAACACTGAAAAAGGGGTGTTTTTAGACAAAAGACAGGAGAAAACACCGAAAAAGTGGTGTTTAGTCAAAAGACAGGAGAAAACACCGAAAAAGTGGTGTTTTTAGACAAAAGACAGGAAAAACACCGAAAAAGTGGTGTTTTTAGACAAAAGACAGGAAAAACACCGAAAAAGTGGTGTTTTAGACAAAAGACAGGAAAAACACCGAAAAAATGGGTGTTTAGTCAAAAAACAGAAGAAAACACTGAAAAAGGGGTTTTTAGACAAAAGACAGGAGAAAACACCGAAAAAGTGGTGTTTTTAGACAAAAGACAGGAAAAACACCGAAAAATGGGTGTTTAGTCAAAAAACAGGAGAAAACACTGAAAAAGGGGTGTTTTTAGACAAAAGACAGGAGAAAACACCGAAAAAGTGGTGTTTTTAGACAAAAGACAGGAGAAAACACCGAAAAAGTGGTGTTTTTAGACAAAAGACAGGAAAACACCGAAAAATGGGTGTTTAGTCAAAAACAGGAGAAAACACTGAAAAAGGGGTGTTTTTAGACAAAAGACAGGAGAAAACACCGAAAAAGTGGTGTTTTTAGACAAAAGACAGGAGAAAACACCGAAAAAGTGGTGTTTTTAGACAAAAGACAGGAAAAACACCGAAAAATGGTGTTTTAGTCAAAAAACAGAAGAAAACACTGAAAAAGGGGTGTTTTTAGACAAAAGACAGGAGAAAACACCGAAAAAGTGGTGTTTTTAGACAAAAGACAGGAAAAACACCGAAAAATGGGTGTTTAGTCAAAAAACAGGAGAAAACACTGAAAAAGGGGTGTTTTTAGACAAAAGACAGGAGAAACACTGAAAAAGGGGTGTTTTTAGACAAAAGACAGGAAAAACACCGAAAAAGTGGTGTTTAGTCAAAAGACAGGAGAAAACACCGAAAAAGTGGTGTTTTTAGACAAAAGACAGGAAAAACACCGAAAAATGGGTGTTTAGCAAAAAACAGGAGAAAACACCGAAAAATGGGTGTTTAGTCAAAAAACAGGAGAAAACACTGAACAAGGGGTGTTTTTAGACAAAAGACGGGAAAAACACCGAAAAATGGGTGTTTAGTCAAAAGACAGGAGAAAACACCGAAAAAGTGGTGTTTTTAGACAAAAGACAGGAGAAAACACCGAAAAAGTGGTGTTTTTAGACAAAACAGGAAAAACACCGAAAAAGTGGTGTTTTTACACAAAGACTGGAAAAACACCGAAAAATGGGTGTTTAGTCAAAAGCTTTTAGCTCCTATGGCTTTTTAAAAAACATTGGGTTTCTCAAAAGATGTGTTTTGAAGGCAGAAATCACGAAATGGCCAATTAAAATGAGAGTTTGTTTCCTTAATTAAAAAAATTGAATTAATTTTTTTTTTTTCAAATAAAAGTGTATAGAACGCGCATAAAAGAAAGAAAACCCTAAAAATAGGGTTGAATAATTTATTTAAAAAGTTTGGATAATGCTAATATACCAAGTAGAAAGATGATAGGGATTTTTCAAAAAGGGAAGGAAAAACCTTAAAAAGCGTTTGAAGAGCTACTTGAAAAGAATTTTTTTTTTTTCTTCTTTTTTCTTTAACTTTTTGAAGTCTTCTTTTCACTCCCGGTCTTCACGGTGTCTTTGACAATAACGATTTGGATTTGCAAATTGCACTTTCAGTTTATGCACATTTCAAAATGCGACCGGAAGAAAAAAGTTTTCCGCTCTTTTTAGTTTTTCATCTACAAAAAAAACTTAATTTTTCTGGTAGATTTTTTTCTTCGAAATTCGAAATTCGAGTTCGTAGAAGGATGAAATCAAGCAAAAAAAGTGACCAACAAACCCAATTGGCCCTTCTTATTTATTTTTGAAATTCTTGAAAAATCAATAAAGATTAGCATCTTTTAAGTGCCATCGAAACAAAAAAAATCCTTATCGGCGCATTTCAACCCTCAGGAAATCTTCGACGATTTTTTTTTCTTTTAACCAAACAATTGACTTATCAAGATTGAAAAATTGAATATTTTAAATCAGTTTTTTCGTCTGTGAGGGGGGCTTCGAACAAAAATGGGAAGTGAGCGGTTATCTGTTTCGAGCGTTCGTGAATACAAAAGTTAATATTTGAAACAATACGGGCGGAGAAAAAAAATTGTATTTTCTACTTTCATTTTTATATTGGTTTATTTATTATGCATCTTGATCATACTTTTATTTATTAAAAGATTCAGGGATCCCTTCGCCCTGATTTTACTGAGCCCTTTAGGACTTTAGGAATCGCTCTAAATCATTGATTCTCAACGGGGGCGGTATGGCAGCCCTGGGGGCGCCGAGAAGTTACTGGGGGGCGTTATGCAAAATTTGGGTGATAGGGGGGCAATGGCTAAATGGCTGGGGGCGTTAGGGTGAGTAGGTACTTTTTTAATTTGTCCGAAAACCAACATTCTGGAACTTTGGTCGGAAAACCTGTAATCCTGCCCTTTGGTCCGAAAACCTATAATCCGGCCCTTTGGTCCAAAAAACCTATATTCTGGAACTTTGGTCGGAAAACCTAGGTCGAAAAAACCTATATTCAGGAACTTTGGTCGGAAAACCTTGGTCGAAAAAACCTATATCTGGAACTTTGGTAGGAAAACCTAGGTCGAAAAAACCTATATTCTGGAACTTTGGTCGGAAACCTAGGTCGAAAAAACCTATATTCTGGAACTTTGGTCGGAAAACCTAGGTCGAAAAAACCTATATTCTGGAACTTTGGTCGGAAAACCTAGGTCGAAAAAACCTATATTCTGGAACTTTGGTCGGAAAACCTAGGTCGAAAAAACCTACATTCTGGAACTTTGGTCGGAAACGTAGGTCGAAAAAACCTATATTCTGGAACTTTGGTCGGAAAACCTAGGTCGAAAAAACCTATATTCTGGAACTTTGGTCGGAAAACCTGGTCGAAAAAACCTATATTCTGGAACTTTGGTCGGAAAACCTAGGTCGAAAAAACCTACATTCTGGAACTTTGGTCGGATAACGTAGGTCGAAAAACCTATATTCTGGAACTTTGGTCGGAAAACCTAGGTCGAAAAAACCTATATTCTGGAACTTTGGTCGGAAAACCTAGGTCGAAAAAACCTATATTCTGGAACTTTGGTCGGAAAACCTAGGTCGAAAAACCTATATTCTGGAACTTTGGTCGGAAAACCTAGGTCGAAAAAACCTATATTCTGGAACTTTGGTCGGAAAACCTAGGTCGAAAAAACCTATATTCTGGAACTTTGGTCGGAAAACCTAGGTCGAAAAAACCTATATTCTGGAACTTTGGTCGGAAAACCTAGGTCGAAAAAACCTATATTCTGGAACTTTGGTTGGAAAACCTATAATCCGGCCCTTTGGTCAGAAAACCTATATTCTGGATTTTGGTCGAAAAAACCTATATTCAGGAACTTTGGTCGGAAAACCTAGGTGGAAAAAACCTATTTTCAGGAACTTTGGTCAGAAAACCTAGATCGAAAAAACCTATATTCTGGAAATTTGGTCGGAAAACCTAGGTCAAAAAAACCTATACTCTGGAACTTTGGTTGGAAAACCTATAATCCGGCCCTTTGGTCGGAAAACCTATAGTCCGGCCCTTTGGTCGGAAAACCTATAATCCGGCCCTTTGGTCCAAAAACCTATAATCCGGCCCTTTGGTCCAAAAACCTATAATCCGGCTCCCGTTTTCATGCTCCCCTGGGCGGCGTCGCTAAATGCTTGTTTACAGGGGGGCGCAGGCTTCAAAAAGGTTGAGAAACACTGCTCTAAATAAACAAAGTGTGATACCCTAAGTCTCAATTTCGATAAGTTTATCTTCAAAAAAGAGTTTGGTTTAATATCTCAGAAAAAATGTAGAAATAGCATCTCAAAAGTTCTCAAAAGATATTGTGATACCCTCGACCGAAGATTTTTGAAACTGTGTTGAAACTAAGTTTTTGGAGCAAGAAAACCTCATTTACAAAATTTTACCTAAATTATCGCCTTACTTTTAATTTATTTTTGAAAAAAAGGTCCAAATTGAGAATACCACTCTCCCAAAGTAGGAATCAATTGAGGCGCTCCGGATACGAAGGGCGAACTCGACATCGGACAAATTTTTTAACTTCCTTAAAGAAGTTATTGTGATACCCTCGACGTCAGTTTTTTTTTCATTTTCAGATTCTAGACCTCTTGGTGAATACACCCATATAATTTTTATGTTGAGTTCGCCATTTTTTCCCCTTTAAATACGTAAAAACCGAAACTTTAAAATTGTCGAGTTCGCCCTTCGTATCCGGAGCGCCTCAATTTTCCAAATCGGATCATTTTTGAAGTGCTAGGAGGGCCACAGATTTCTACCTCATCTGTCAAGATCATTTTTAATTACCTCTAATCCTTAAAGTCCAATTTAAGGTGGATTGAGGAAGAAAGAAAAGGAGCCCAAAATGAAGGTTTATGAATTATCTTTAATGATATGCTAAAGGATAGTTTAATAGTAAAAGGAGACAAATAAAAGGGGTTGGGAGACACGCCCTTATCAGCTGTGGCTTTGAAGAAGAGGGAGCGAGGGGGAATATTGTAAATAGAGAGAGGTAGAAAGAGTGGGAAACTGTCGGGGCCACGCCTTTGTAGCGTTCGGGTGGGGGAGAGTCGGAGGGAGATCCCGTGGGTTGAAAATTTTCGTTCGGGAACGACGGGGTGGCGTTGGGCCGGGGGAGTGGTGAGGCCGGTGGGGTCGGGAATTCGATATATAGGAGCCGGGACGTTCCGTAGGAGGGCAGTAGCACAGATGGGGCCGAGACATTCATTGGAAACACACCACCAGTCATTTTACCATCAGACGGTAATTATCCAATCCACACACCCTTACCTCACCCTTTCACTCATTGTGAGGTCTGTGTGTAGAAGAGAAAAAAAGAGAAAGAAAAAAGCATGGCGTATCTTATCCCTGCTCATGCCGTCAAGAAAAACAAAATCACAAAATAAACATAACCCTCCACAATCCATGAATGTCCGCCCAATGCACGATATGGGGGGACGACAATGCACAAATTAGATAGGTAAATATGAAGAAAAGAAAAAAAAAGAAGAAAAAAATAGAAGAAGCATGCAGAGACCCGTTTGCAACATTGATAGCATGATCCGCCCAATTGGAAGCTTGTCGATTGTAGTTGGGGTCCGTTCCGTAGGGCGGCGCTCGTGTCGCTTATTTTTGTTAGGGGTGACCTAGAGAGGGTCTACTAATTCAGTACGCTCTCCTTGCTCCCGACGTACGATCGTCGAGTTATCAAATAAAGTGCCTCCCCTTTTTCCCTCCCTTTTTCTAACCCCGGCGTGTCTGAAGTGAATGAAACTTTTTAAGAGGATTCCGTTATGATTGATCGTCGACAGGGAAAAAGGTACGATCAACGGATATTTTAGAGAAAAGGGCGATTTGTCATCTACTTTATGATATTGTATACTATAAATAAAAGCCCCCAAAAAATCCCTTTTAATAAAGACTTTAATAATTTATTCCCCGCCAAAATATGACCTACATCGAACCTAAAATCCATATTTGGCACTAAAAATTGCCGACTCCACTATTCCTTTAAGAAATACAACTTTTTAATGCTTTTGGACGACAATTTTTGGGCATAATTTCGCTTTTCCACGGACAAATTGCTCAACAGATTTGATCCAAAAAAATTTCTTTGAAAAAACAAAGCTTGATAAATTATTTATAAATTCTTTAATAATAATTTTATTTGTTGTTAAATCAATAGTTTGTTGCCCTCTGCTGATAAAGTGTAAAATGTTTATAAATTTTTGCCCTCTTATAGAAAAAGTTTTTTAGGCCTGACATTTCTTGAGGCGCTTTTTATAGAAAGTGTCGTAACTTTTAAAACTTTATTAGTACTTACATATTCCAAACACAAGGGCGTTATGTAAATATATTTTTTTAAACTCGATTTTCTTATCTTTTTCTTATTTTTTTAAAAAAATGTTTAAATGTCTTTGATTTAAAATCCTAACTCAATAAACCGTGAATATCTTGACTTCCATAGTGATTTTTGACAACCCAAATAAAATGTTGGTTATCAATTTTTTATTTAAATAACTAATAGTGAGGGAGAGAGAATGAAAAATATTCCACGACCAGTTTCGGCATAATATGCCTCTTCAGACTGACTATTTCCTTATTTTTTTATGCTGTATTCTATTTTACTTGACCCTCTAATTTTGCTTGAAAGAGAGTAACGTTTTACGAGGGAGAGGGATGTGGTTTTTGTTCCGAAATCAAACTCCTAGACGGACTGAGGGTACTGGGACTCAGTTTATGAAGCCGTTACTTAATTTTTTGATTGAATACTGGACAACTTTAAAAGAGTTACTAAAAACGTGAGATTCGGGAACGAAATTGATTTTCTACACTTAAATGACATTTTCGTGTTCTAAATGAGAGGGTCGATAACTAATTTTTGGTACATTTCTAGTTTAAACGAGGTCACTTCTTTAGTTTTCATTCAGAATTTCTGATCTAGAAACGAAGCAGATGAAAAAGTGGTGGGTATTAAACTCGTATTCAGGGGTTCGACTTCCTTCTTTTCTTTGTCGCAAAGGACACATCCTGCTTATTGAACCTTCCCCACTACTCCAGTAGACGCATACACCTGTCCCGTCACGTGCAATGGATCGCCGCTTATTATTATTCAAACGTGAAAACCGGTACGATACCGGAGTTCTTCATTTTTTTGTGTTCTTTGATCTGTATAAATCTTGTGTTTTTTGTACCGTTAAAAAACGTCAATCAGGATATTGTTTTTAAAAATAGTCTGCTATCGTGAGCGATCAAAACAATACAGTCACGCAGTCCATTATACTTCGTTTTATGAGCTCTAATGCATTTTCAGCCCGAAAATCATAATCGATTTGATTGATTATGCACCAAAAATAGATTAAGGTTTTGTTTATATTTTTTTAAAAATTATTTTTAGTCAACCTGAAGAGGCGTATTCGCCGAAACCGTTCGTGGAAAATCAATTTTTTTATTCTCCCTCCCTCGTTAACTGTTATTTATAAAAAATATATTGATAAGATACGGGGCCTCCAAAAAACCATGAAGGTTATGGCGTTATAACCTCTCTTTGAGGAAGTAAAAAATTTTGATTATCGAGATTTAAATAAACGAGGCTTATAAAACAGGTTATTGACAGTTGTTTTATAAATAATTTGCTATTTATAGACGATGGTGAGTTTAATGTCACGTTAGTAACCTTGTTGTTAAAAAAAGGGAAGGAAAATAAAGTTGTCGGTCTGAGTAGGTCGTTGGAGGGATGTTGGGGATATTCTATCGACCGTCGGCCAGCCACTCTGTCTGCTGCATCCATTCCTTTTAACCGCCCTTTCACCTCTAAGAATAGCGGACCTTTTTTTTATTCACTCAAAATTCCGATAGGAAACGGGAAAATTTTTAAACTTTTTTTTAAAGAAAAGAACTTAATAAAAATTTTTATCTTTGTTTCAGGTGAGTTGTGGATAGCTTTACAACTTTATGGTATCGTGAGTAATTGAAGACTTATAAAATAATAAACTGGAAATGGTTTGTTGAACCAGCTTTGTGAAATCCACTTTTCAACAGTTTCTTGTCACATTCAATTTAAAAAAAAATTTTGAATGGTTTTTTATTAGATGTACAAAATGAAACTCGGCTAAAATCTACAAAATTCAAATTTACCCTGTGGCTGAGTTTCATTTTGTACACCTAATAAATAAAAATTGTAGGAAATTTAATTTCTATAAATTTGTACTTAATTATTTTTTTCTAGGATGCACATTTTCGGAAAATAATTTTTTTTAAAAATAAATTTATCTTGAAAACAGTGCGTCCTAGAGAAAAAATGAATAGAATAAAAATTAAAGAAAATTAAATTTCCAACAGATTTTATTTAGTGCATTTTTTCAATATCTGTAACGGTTTACGATTTACAAGCCTTTAAAAATTAACCTTCTTAATGGTTATACTTCAATAACCTTCTTACACGGAGAAGGTCAACTTTTGATGGACTTTAACGCCTAAAATGTTTAAAATTTTGAAAAAATGAACTACTAGGTGTACAAAATGAAACGGCCAAAATCTACAAAATTCAAAACCCTGTGGCTGAGTTTCATTTTGTACACTAATACTTTCCAAAATGGAATTGAAACAAGGCCTGATAGGCGGTTTAATAGGTCGGTGATCATGGACTCTGGATTACCTGGTTATAAAAACTAAATTTTTATCCAAAGCCCCCTCCAGATCCCATATCTCGATGATTCAAAACAAAGGCCTACTTAGGCTGGTGGTCAAGGCCTCTTTTATTAGAGGTTTAACTGATTCGCCTCAGTTGTTAGCCAAAGCAAAATTTTTAAATCTAAAAGTGATGAATCTGGTGGACCATATCTCCTCATTTTGTGGGGTTTATTTCACTATAAAAAACGGATTTAAACCAATTCTTCTATAAATAAACAAAAAAGCCTTTTCAACTCTGATAGTTTCTAAAGCCTACTTAAGATTTAAATTAAGCGTGGAAGATCGCCAAAAAAAGAGGCTTCAAGGGAGTGTTGCCTAATCAACCAGTCAAAAAAGAAAGAAAAAGAAAAACTAATGCTCTTTTGTTGAAAAAAAAAGATGATAATGACCGGAAATGGTTCTTATAAGTGACTGACAATAAATTACCTTCTTCCGGATGTAGAACTTTAAAAACTTTTTGGCTTCCTTATTGAAAAAAAGAAGAAAGAAAAGGAGGAAATAAGGGTTGAATGATGATGAGACGTAAACACGAAATCAACGATAAGGACGATAACAAGTTCATTAGGGCGTATCGTTTCTCCCTTTTGAATTTTTAACGTCAGAAGTTAAAATAACAAAACGATTTTTAGCAGTTTTTTCCCTTCATTTCTTATTAAAAGTTAGAAAAAAGGGCAAACAGTTCGTTTTCTCGAGTACACCTTTTCCCTCCTAACGGTCCACTTGTCCCGGGGCTAAAAAGTTTACTTTTGTATAATGAGGTTTTTTTTTCCGCCCCAACTTTATCTGAAGAAAAGGTTTTAATTCCCAGCCACTTTTGATCGGGGTCTCTAGGAAGTTCGATTTTAATTAGCATCTCTTAATCTTATTTCCCCATTTTGAAGAATATTGAAAATGGCACAGATTTTAATTTATCCTGTCAAACCCGCGATGAAAAGTCGATCCCCCCTTAATAAAATTTCTCAAGGTACAGACTCAATTCTCAGTTTTATAACACAAATACATGTTAAAATTAACATGAAAATTATTTAATAATAGAGGAAGAAATTACTGTGATAACGGGTATCTCACGACGCGTTTCGGCTTAAAAAGCCTCGTCAGGTGAGCTATTCCCTCTATCACAATCATTGCTATCTTTTCACTGTGAACCTATCTCCGAGTTATTTAGTGGATACAGCGTTGAGCTTTAGAAAGACGGTTTGTTTCCAGCTTCCCGCTTATTCCACAAAATCTCTCGGAGATAGGTTCACAGTGAAAAGATAGCAATGATTGTGATAGAGGGAATAGCTCACCTGATGAGGCTTTTTAAGCCGAAACGCGTCTTTAGATACCCGTTATCACAGTTATTTCTTCCTCTATTATTTTTTAATTCTTTGACAGTAAATTCAATAAACTTGCGGAATACGGACGCAATAAAAATTAAAAGTAAATAAAAATTATTTGGCTTGTTGGAAATTTTTTTTTTTTTTTTTTTTTTTTTTCACGATCATAACCACTTGAAAACTAAAAATAGAAGACAAATGGAATCTGTTAGAACGTGGCCAAAAATAAACTACGTTTAGGCCTAATATGTATCAATTCTAAATGGGAGAGTAATCTTGTTTTAGGGGGTCCAGTTTAGGAAATCAATTTAAAAAATTGCTGTTACAGTTTTGGGTGAAAAACTGTTTGGGCGATTGTATATTCGGCCAATTTAATGACTTTACCTGGATACAGACATGTAAATTCGGCCAACTTGTGGAACGAGTGTTTTTGTAAATTCGGCCAACTTTTAGAAATAGTTGATATGAGGCGCTCCGGGTACGAAGGGCGAACTCAACATCGGACAATTTTTTTTTTTCATTTTCAGATTCTAGACCTTCTGATGAATACACCCATATAATTTTTATATTGAGTTTGCCCTTTTTTCCCCTTTAAAATACGTAAAAACCGATATGCGACAAAGCTCTAACTACGATATCCGAGCGGGTACGAAGGGCGAACTCCACATCCTAGTCCACAACCCCCACTCCTTTTCCCATTCCAGGGCATGACTTTTCAGTTGAGTTCGCCCGTAACATAAAACTTTAAAATGCGAATATCTCGAAACTACGTTTTGTTGAGTTCGCCCTTCGTACCCGGAGCGCCTCATATGTAAATTCGGCCAATGTGTAAATATACTAACTTTATCGATTTTGAATGCTAATTGGAATTAACGAAAAATAAATACAAAAATTGTTATGAAAAGACATTTCAAAATAAGATTATTCAGTTAATTAATAATATTAATAATAAATAAATTGCTCCGCAATCAATTTAATAAGAAGCGTAAGTTGTATGTCGTCTCGTTAGTTCTAACACCGCATAAGTCATGTTTTAATCAATTTTGAGTTAGGCATTGTTTCTGATGGTAAATTTTGTGGAGAATCGAATTCCGTTGGTAGTTTAACCCTATTACCAACAGAAAACGCGTACCGGATAAGTCATTTTTTTAAATCAATTTTTAGTTAGGCATTGTTTCTGATGGTAAAATTTGTGGAGAATCGAATTCCGTTGGTAGTTTAAGCCTATTACCAACAGAAAACGCGTAGTTCACGATTTAGCCAACAGGTGATGCATTTATTCCAATGAGAAATTAATCCATATTTTGGCTCTCCTGAAAACCTTGGAAAAATGACTTGTCCGGTGTTAGAACTAACGCGACGATGTATTCGTATTCTGTGCAAAGTAAAAAAAAAAGCTAAAAAAATCTACCTAAAATATGTAAACTTTAAAACTTAGTAAAAAAAAAAAAAAAAAAAAAAAAAAAAAAAAAAAAAAAAAAAAAAAAAAAAAAAAAAAAAAAAAAAAAAAAAGAAGGTTTTTATTGGCATATTTTTTTAAACAGACTCGCCTCAAGCAATAATTGGCCGAATTTACTTACAAGCCTCAAAGTTTGGCCGAATTTATCAACTCGTCAAGGGTCAGATTGATACGGGCAGGTATATGATTGGCCGAATTTGCTACCGCCCAACTGTTTATCTTTTATTCTAAAATAATTTGAGCTATAAAAAAATCCAAAAACCCAGTGATATAAGCATTTTACCGAATTACCCCGATAATAAGATTCACCCTGTATTATCAATTGTGCAGTAAAGGGTTCCTGACACTTGAGTGGAGCTTTTGAAGAGGGTCGAGAGGGTCGAAAGAGGGGAAAAAGATTTTTTTTTAAAATGACTTCATTTTCAATGCGGAATCCTGTATGGGGAGATTTAGGTCTGTTTGACCAGTTTCATCTCCCGTCATGGGCCAGACTGTTTATTCAGCTACCCATATTGGTCCACCGACCGCATAGAGACCCCCCTAAATGAGATGACACATTTTGATTTCATTACTTAATCAAAATGTTCTCAAGGACTTTTTAACTTTAATTATGTATCAGTTGTACAAAATGAAACTCGGCTAAAATCTACAAAATTCAAATTTACCCTGTGGCTGAGTTTCATTTTGTACACCTAATAAATAAAAATTGTAGGAAATTTGATTCTCTATTTTGTACCTAATTATTTTTTTCTAGGATGCACCATTTTCGGAAAATAATTTTTTTTAAAAATAAATTTATCTTGAAAACAGTGCGTCCTAGAGAAAAAATGAATAGAATAAAAATTAAAGAGAATTAAATTTCCAACAGATTTTATTTAGTGCGTTTTTTCGATATCTGTAATGGTTTACGATTTACAAGCCTTTAAAAATTAACCTTCTGAATGGTTATATTTCAATAACCTTCTTACACGGAGAAGGTCAACTTTTGATGGACTTTAAATGAAACTCAGCTAAAATCTACAAAATTCAAAACCCTGTGGCTGAGTTTCATTTTGAACACCAATAATTAATTTTTTTCTTAAATTCTTCTCTTTATCTGAATATTTCGTGGGTATGACAATAACTTCGTTTTTTTGAAAAATTGAGTCTTCTGAGGATCCTGGTAAATTAAATTCGTTCCTCCCTGTTTCTCCCTTAGCAAAAATTTCGGATTTTCGAGCTGCCGTATCAGGTCGATGTGTACGCTCATGAATTATTCGGAAACGTGAGAAGGGCGAAAACGGAAGGAGGGCAGATGGGAAAAAATTAAAAAGCCGAATAAAAACCACTAGAGGAAAACGGCTTTCGGGCGTGGTTTAGCCCACTTTTTTTCCTCTCACTCCTTCTTCCCCTCTCCTCACTCAGTTCCTCTCTAACCCACTTCCCAAATCGATATTAGCCTAGATCATAAATTTGAAGGACGCTCGGATGTTTTATTGAGAAAATTGCTATAAATCTTCCTGAATCGTATAAGATTAAAGACTTAAAAAAATATAAGCTGATCTTAACATATTGCTTTTTTTAAAGAAACAGGTTAGAAAATTATTCAAAATAATGATATTGGCCAACCTGGGCTACAATACTCATAGGGGGTCAGTAGACTGTGATAGCTTATCGGACGTCTTGAAGCTCCCGAGATCTCCAGATTGCCCTAATTTTTGAAATGTTTGTCAAAAATTTGTTAAGAAGCTTAAAAAAATCGTATCTAAAGGGGAGATTTATAATTGAAAATTAATTGGAAAGATTCAGGAGTCACTTGACCCACTGGAAGGACGCGAGTCAGAATAGTCGGAGGAGTGGTGCTAGAGAATATTGCTTGTGTCAGTTATTCCTTTTTTTAGAAGATGGTTTGTCAGCGATCTCTTTTTCCCCCAATTCGCCCTCTTTGGGAACAAGTAGCACAAGCGTCAGTTTCGAGTTGGGAACGGTCGAGGAAAGTCCGGAAAAAAATGTTTTACAACTGTGCGACATGCGTGGCTGTCGTGAGAGTAGCCCCGAAAGGGGAAATGGCCGAAGCAATCATTTTTACGGAGAAGCCCAAAGTCGAGAAGGCCACCCGCGATTGGAAACAGATGTGGAAACGTATGGTGAAACTTGTCACGAAATCTTTAGTCCGACCGCAAGTAAGCCTCAGTCTCAAAATTAAACCTCCACAATATACAACTGCAAGGGTAACATGCAAGGTGGAGAGAGGCTAACTAGATAAATGGGCCGCTTCCCTAACCGGATTACCACCCCTTTGCGTCCCAGTGCCTTAACAATATTTGCCATTGCTTTACAAAACCTCTACATATTTCTTTAACATAGGTTACATAAATTCGATAGCCTGGCTTATCCGCTCGTTAAACTCCATGTATTTAGATTTATTTCATTCCAAATGATTTCTTTAATTTCTTCATACATTTGTGCCACTTTTTAGGTAGTTGATGAATCTCCCATAAACAGAATTTTCGTTAATTTGAAGCTGAATCAATCATCGACCCACTTGACAAACCATTTTAAAAGATAAGGCTGCTAGATGACTGGAAAAAGTAAAGTCTGGGGAAGAAGCGGCAAGTTATAGATCCCACCACCGAATCGACTCGATTTCTTACATTCTCCCTTTCACTGCTGTGGAGTTTGGTGGAGCAGTGCCGCTTTTTTCGTCCTTTTTTGATGGCCGAACTTCCCATGACGCTTCTAAAAGCATTCTGCTAGCGTCTGGAAATCAGGGGCATCTGCAAATCAAAGCTCAAACGATTAAAATGGAGGAATTCTGGTACTTTTGACCCCGGAGTACCGTTTCATATTGTCGGACGCAATAGACATTTTCAAAAGTTAGGACTAATCTACGTTACAAATATCAGGAAATTGATACTGGCAAGATGTAGAAGAGAATTGCCGTTTCACACGGACACCTGGTATATAAACGCACAGGCTAAATTATTCAAATGGAGTGTAAAAGGCTAGAGTTTCTTCTCACCTTTTCCGTAAAGTCCGAAAGCAATTTATTCCGCATTAAGGCAACAGGCATTCTTCCTTTTTTTTCTTGATCGCTTTTATCACGAATACCTTTTGTTTAATTATTCTCATCAATCTTTTTTTAAATTAATTATATTTAGCGTTTTAATTATTTTTCGTGTTAAATAATTAAAGAAATTTAGAAGTTCAGGTGATTAAAAAGAGGTTTTTGACATTTAAAGTTCACCTTTATGGGTGGGATTAACATTACAAAAACAGTGATTAGGGGTATAAAGGTTTTTCGCTTTTATAGATTCAAGTTTATTATATGTGAAAGATCCCTAGGAAAATTGACAGTAGATTTAGATCAGCTGGATGCAATAGTTTTGAATAGTAATTTTTTTTGGCTTTCAGATTTTTTATTAACTTTAAACTATTATTTAACAGTTATTGAGGCCACCTGGCCAATCCCTGTTCCTCATTCAGATCAGCTGGATGCAATAGTTTTGAATAGTTTTTTTTTTTTTGCTTTCAGATTTTTGATTAACTTTAAACTTTTATTTAACAGTTATTGAGGAATCCACCTGGCCAATCCCTGTACCTAATTCAGATCAGCTGGATGCAACAGTTTTGAACAATGAAAAAATGGACATTTAAAAGCTACTTAAAAATTACGGAAGACCCGGAAGACGAGACCGAATTGTCCCTTATTATTAAGGAGTAAAATTGTCTATAATTTAAATTATCAAGAAAAAAAATTATACACTCTTACAGTATAATACTATCTTTTATAGGTTTACTTATTACTGGTCGAGAAGATATGAGGCGCTCCGAATACGAAGGGCGAACTCGACATCGGAGAAATTTTTTTTTTTTCATTTTCAGATTCTAGACCTTTTGAAGAATACACCCATGTAATTTTTATATTGAGTTTCCCCTTTTTTTCCCTTTAAAATACGTAAAAACCGATATGCGGTAAAGCTCTACTCTCAACCTTTTTAATTTAATTTTTTTTTTCTTTTCGAGATTTGGTGATTTTTAAAAAACCCTTTTCTCTATGATTCTATGATGATTCTAAAATCTCGCCACGAAAATTCCAGAGAGTGACTTTTCTGTCGAGTTCGCCCTCAACAGAAAACTTTAAAATGCGAATATCTCGAAACTACGTTTTGTCGAGTTCGCCCTTCGTATTCGGAGCGCCTCATATCGTCGCGTTAGTTCTAACACCGCATAAGTCATTTTTTATCAATTTTGAGTTAGGCAAAAGATGGTAAATTTTGTGGAGAATCGAATTCCGTTGGTAGTTTAACCCTATTACCAACAGAAAACGCGTAGCTTACGATTTAGCCAACAGATGATGCATTGATTCCAATGAAAAATTAATCCGTATTTTGGCTCTCCTGAAAACCTAGGAAAAATGACTTATCCGATGTTAGAACTAACGCGACGATATATTAAAGTATTTAATAATTTATTAATAGTTTAATGTACAAAAATTATTGCTACCCTTTGAAAGGTGACTAAAAAGAGTAAATGACGATGGACAGGAATAATGGCAGGTGATTATGTGGGGTAGGGGGGGGGGGAGATTTATGACGTCACAACGAGACAGATCGGAACGACTTTACGGAATTACTATGCAAGATAGATGTATTCGAGAAAATACCACAAAATCCTTTGGTCTAAAAGAACCCGCATGACTAATAGACGTTACCAAACAGTTAGGGGCCCTTATCTTTATTTTATCTGATGGTTTAAAATATTGTTTAAATTAAGGCGCTACGGTTATACAGTTTGACAATACTTGTACGTCATGAGGGTCCATTTAGAATTTAGGAGCGATGAAGGGGCTATTGATTTAAAGAGATAAAATAGAGAAAAATTCTCTTTAACTTTTGGAATTGGAAGCTAATAAGAGTTGACAAAAGATCTTGGAGGAAATTCCTTGGTTTTTTGGGAAGGGTTGAAAATGTTGGTCGCATTCCTTGAAAAGCGGTGGGGTGGGCTTCAGTTTAAGAATGTGTTAAACTGGAATGTTTACGAATAGAGTGGCGCAGTGGTGCGAGCGTGGCTTAAACTAGATTCACGTCTATTGATCCAGGAGCCGGCATCCCTCGTTCTGTTTCTCTTTCAATGCGTCACCGTCGGAAAAGCAAGGGCCAAATATGTGGGCCAACCTGGTTTCCGGTAGATTCCCAACCCGACCCCCTACGACACCCAGAGGACCACGTGTCTACATCTTTTTTATGAAAGAACTATCAATATTTAAAAAGTTATTAATAAAACATTCTTCCCTTCATACCTTACGGGGAAACCATGCATGTTCTACATTCTCCCTCGGAATACCATCGATTACATCAAAGGCCTATTTTTTAACAACATGAATAAACTTGTAAAACAGAATATTTTGTTTAAGGAAAAAAAAATTTGCCCCCTTTTTTGACGCAGGTTAAAAGTTTACGACCTAAGCCTTACAGTATATCAGACCTTTTTTTACGTCCATAAAAAAAGTTTCTTTAATAAAATTGAAAGAAGTCTTCTGGAATAATACGGCGAGAGTATTAGTAGGGGAATACGAAAGCGGATGATAATTGGTTTCTTGAAGGAGGCAAAACAAGAATCCTAACCCCTGAATCCATTTCCCTTACCCAAACCGCTGTTCTTCATTACAGGAATTACCCTTTAACCGCAATCTATAACATAAATTTAAACAATATTTTGTTTAAAAAAGAGGGGACATAATGCGCTAAAAGAGCTCTTGTATGCGGCAAAAGTTTCGCAATTTTCGAACATTTTTTAAACGTTTGTTTTTTCTTTTCAGGTTGATGGAGGTGGTGGATCGTGACAGGAGGAGGGAGGCCCAGGATTAATAATGGGCAATAAGTTAAGCTGTTCCTGTGCTCCGCTCATAAGGAAGGCCTACAAATATGAGGACTCTCCTTGGCAGGCTTCAAGGAGAAGAGATGGTCATCTTCTCAGGTACTTTTTTAAAAATCAATCCCTTTTGTAGTGACCTACAACTGAACCGTTTAACGTAGCGTGTTGTAAACACACGTTGCTTACTCGAACGGATGATTGAATCCCCACGACTTCCTTTTAAAACTAAAATCAATTTCTGATCAATACCCGTCAGACGATTGTCTCCTTTCAAAAAGTCTGAGATTTCAATTATTGAAGTTCTTTTGGCTACAGTTTATTAATTACCAAGCATAACCTGATGCTCTAGTTATAGTCCCATGATCCTTCTTCAACCCCTTGGGTAGATAAGAAGCCTTAAGGGGATGTGAGGGTTTTAAGTTGGTTGCTTTGTACATATTTCGTTGTGAGCAACGGTTTTCGGTTTTTCCCTTCTATCTTGGAAACCGTCGCTTAAAACGAAAAAATATCCTAAGTAAAAGTTGTAGCTACAAACATTTACTACATAAAATATCTTATTAGTTTTTTCCGTCAGAGCAATATTTTAGGAGATATGAAGGTTTTAAGTTTTCAGACAGGCTCTGTAGGATTATTAGTTTTAACCTCATAACTCCTTAAATATTGCTCTTACGCAAAAATAAATAAAGAAATTTTTGTAGGACATCTTTGTACCTACAACTTTTACTTAAGACATTTTTTCGTTTTGAGCGACGGTTTCCGAAATAGAGGGGAAAAACCGAAAACCGTTGCTCACAACGAAAAATTTGCAAAGCAACTCACTTAAGAACCCTCATATCTCCTTAAGTATTGCTCTGACAAAAAACCAATGAGGTCTTTTTTGTAGGAAATTTTTGTAGCTACGACTTTTACTTAGGACATTTTTTCGTTTTGTGCGACGGTTTCCGAGATAGAAGGGAAAAACCGAAAACCGTTGTTAACAACGAAAAATTTACAAAGCAACTCACTTAAAAACCATCATACCTCCTTAATGCGATCAAATTCTGACAGTAAAACAAACATTTATTGACAGATTGTGGGCTGAAGTATTCCACGTAAGCTCGAGCGGGGCTGGAACCGTAAAATGGCAGCAGGTCTCCGAAGATCTTGTGCCGGTCAACATAACCTGTATACAGGACTCGCCAGAATGCGTGTTCCACATAACGGCGTACAACAGCCAAGTAGATAAGATCTTAGACGTCCGGCTTGTCCAACCAGGTAAAATGATGAAGCAAAAAATATTTTGTTTATAATTCGTTTTTAGGCACAAGAATTGGACAGGCTGCTGAATGTTTTGTATACTGGAAAGACCCGATGACCAACGATACTTGGGGCCTTAATTTCACTTCTCCTATAGACGCAAAGCAGTTCAGAGAATGTTGCGTATGTATTCAAGCCACAAGAAAAGGGTTGAATCATTAATGATGTTTTTTAGTCACCTACTTTTAAGTTCTCGAGAAAAGCTTCGTCGTCGTACTCATTAAAGCTGGAACCTCCGAGTAAGCAAAACAAAGTGAAGACGAAAAGAAAACCGTTGTCGACGCCAGCATCACCAAGTAGATCACGCGAACCTCAGTGTACGTGTATGACGGCGGATCAGTACGCGCGACTTAGATCGCAAGATCCACGGATTCGTGGTTCGTCGACGTTGCCACGTACGACAAGCAGAGGGAACGATATTACAGACGGACGTGCGTCTGCACTCGGAGACAAAGTTGCCGCAGCGACATCTTCAACATCCCTTTACGACAACGTCACATCCGCACAGCAGGCGCAACAAGGTGGAAAAAGCCGGCAAACTCGCGACAGAGAGACAACCACTCACGCAGCCAAAGTCAACGGACAAGCTTCCCAAACTGCAGGCTCTCAAACCGAAGAAGTAATCTTTTTAAATTGTTTGATTTTATTTATTACTCTTTTTAGGGTGAAGAGACACAAAAATCGGAAGGAACGCAAGCAGGTATCTCTTCTGGGAAAACGAGTACAGGAACGTGTACACCGAGGATGATCAAAGATAGTCAGACGCAATCTACAGGTGCCAATATGGATGGAGTCGATATGGTCAGAGAGGCAGAGCTAAGGCAGGCGAATAACAACAACATAAATAACTTGAACAACAATATTAACAACCGGAGGAATAATAACCGTAAGTGTAAATAGGTCAACAGGTGATTAGCTAAGGGGTTATCTCGAAGCCCTAGCAACTCAGTCGGAAAGAGAGATAGCGTTTGTGATTTTTCATTTCGTTTACAGGTGGTCGGGAAATGTCGTTAGATTCGAATACGTTGAAGAGAATGCTCAAGCCGATGCCTTCGTTGGAGAGTCCCGTGACAAGCCCGGAAATGGGACGTAGGCGGTACAACTACTACAACCATTACCAGCAGCAGAACAACAACACTCGTCACGTCATGTCTGAAACGGAGTCGGGAGGCGGACGCCATCGTAATCGTTTTTCCGGTACGGGCTCACATGAATGAAAAAAACAACCTTTTCATCTTTTTACAGGGTCGAGATCTTCGCACGAAATCGGACGCGGACGAGGCGAATACGGAAGGTCTCTTTACCTCGAACTCGGACACGACAGAGCCGGGAATGGCGGCGGTGAGGCTTCGCCACCCAGTGACAACGTTCTCTTTGACAATCAATGCTACGCAACCACACCCAGTTCAAGCAACGGCAACTCGGATCTTGATCAGCCATCCTCACATAGAGGTGACTCCGTCGGTCACGATTGAACCAAAGAAAAATTATTTTCAAAGATAAAACCTCCCAGCCATTCATTAAAAACATGAACATTCAAACATTTTTTTTGTTTTCCCCACACCAATATGCATGGGCGTATTAGCACATGTTTTCTCGAGAAATAACGTGAATCAAGCATGGTGATGCCGTTGACCTCATTCGTACCTGTCGGCCGTTGGAAAAAGCCCGGGGAGAGTAAACATCTCTAAATGGGAGAACCGTGTTTTGAACCTGGGACCTCTCAGCTAGTACTCCACGCTAACCACTAAGCTAAACGTAATTCCCATCCTTCTAGATCAATCCAGAACGTTCTGGAACTCCTACACTTTCTAAGATCCCCTTCAGAACATCCCACCACTTTCATTTTTCAGAGATCCTAGGTTCAAATCCCAGCTGCTGCTCAATAAATCTTGCAAAAACCATCGGAAGGAAGACTTTAACAAACATTTTTCCCTAAAATAACTACACAAGTGCTCAATAAAACATTTTTCTTTGCTTTTGCTGCATTTAAATCCCATTTTTTTGACGTTTGAACCTTTTCCACCACAGAAACATTCTTATAGCATCTTGATTTTTATTTCTTCATACATTTTTTATTCAATTATTCTAAACACCTGCATTCTCCTCCAAATTTAGATTAAAAACATCGTTCTCGATAAAAAGTTTATTTTTGGTAAGTCCTTCAAAGGGCTCAAATAAAACGAACATCAGCCAACTGGGTGTGGTGTTGCGTTTGTAAAGAGTACTCTGGAATAACACTTAAATAGATTGTATTTTTAATTATTTAATGTTGTCGTAAGGGTGCACATTGCATGCTTATCCTTGAGCACAACCTATTTCCCGTCCCTAAGCCCTCTATTCACACTAAACAATACACTTTCAGTTATTTAAAATAAAAATAGATTTTACTATCAAATAATTAGGAGTTACATAGTTTACTATTAAATAGGTTAGGAGATAGAGGCACAGAAGAAAAGACTGTGATAGAGGGAATAGCTCACCTGAAGAGGCTTTTTAAGCCGAAACGCGTCATGAGATACCCGTTATCACAGTAATTTCTTCCTCCATATTGGTTTATTTGATAGTAAAATCATCCTTTTGCGGATTTCAGACGCAATAACAAAAATAGATTCTTTCCTTAATTGTTTAAATTGTAAATATAAATAAATTTTATGTTTTAGAGCATGGGATTTGTTTAAAATAAAAAATTATGATAATAATGAGATGTCTTTTAGGATATGGTGGACGGGATGGGCTGGGAACCGTTTCGACGCCAAGTTCTCCGACGAGTAGGCTCCTTATGGAGTACGAAATGCACCTGAGGAACACCTTAGCCAAAGGAATGGATGCCGAAAGCTATTCTCTTCACACATTTGAAGCCTTGTTGACTCAGAGTATGGAAAATTTAGGTAAGTTCTTATTTTATTGTTTATTCATTTTAAAACTTTTTTTTTGTAGAATTCGCCGAACAGCTGCCACCAGCGAACAGTCGAAGTCCTTATCCAAATAGAAGAAGTGAGAAATAAATTTGAGAAATTTTTTTTATTAATTTATTTTTAGGGACTGCAGGGAGTACTTCGAACGCGATGAATAAATCATCGACCCTTCCTTTGCCTCATCGTCTGAGCATGGAAAGGCCGGCTTCCAGCGCCGCGGTTACTCGTGACGGTTATTACAGCGACAGAAACGACATCGCGAGAGAAAGAGGATATCTATCAGATCACAACTCGTCTAGGTACCGTATTTTTAAAATCTAAAAAACCTAATGAAAATGTTAAAAAATTTCAAAAAAATTGTACTCCAAAATGTTTAAATTATTAAGGGATGTTTATTGTATAAAAGATTTGGCCACATTGTAATATTATATCATAAAATTTGGTATTGTATTATTTTCTGAGGTCGATTTTGACAATGAAAAGAGAAATAGCGTAATAAATTACGTTTTTCGTAAGAAAAAGTTTGAAATTGGGTAATTAAAAATTTGAAATTAACTTCATAAAGCTAATAATAACGTGGAGTAGTGGGGCTAAAGTAGGCTGAATTGCGGACCATGGATTTTTAGGTTCTAAATTATTTTTATGAATAATTGAGGCGCTCAGGGTACGAAGGGCGAACTCGACATCGGACAAATTTTTTTAACTTCCTTAAAGAAGTTATTGTGATACCTCGCCCTCGGGTTTTTGGGGAAGGGTCCTCCTGTTTTTTCATTTTCAGATTCTAGACCTCTTGGTGAATACACCCATATAATTTTTATGTTGAGTTCGCCATTTTTCCCCTTTAAATACGTAAAAACCGAAACTTTAAAATGCGAATATCTCGAAACTACTTTTGTCGAGTTCGCCCTTCGTACCCGGAGCGCCTCAATTTTACCTTTTGTCTTTCGGATGGGAAAGGCCCTGCTTATCGTATTTTGCGAGCTTTATTTATGTCTTTGAGTTTTTTTGGACGTTTTCTACGTTTTTGAGTTCAGAAAAGAGAATCTTTCTTTTCAGCATCAAACTTTTTTCCGATTTTCCTTTTGACAACCCGGAAAACCGGGTTTTTGGCGAAACAAAATGGAGTCAATTTCAAAATTGTAGGTTTTAATTTATATCTAGGGACACTCGAATTAGTTCAAAATTGCCCTCAGATTTGTTTTACTGGCCTAATCTAATGATATATTATTTTTATGTTTAATGATTTAGCTTTAAATTATAGCCTAGATTGCCTGATGTGCACATATTTTTAGCTTGTTAATCGTGCTGTATTTGTTTTTAAAATCGATTTCTATAAAATGCACCTTGTATGGCTTAAGAAAACCCAGTTTAAAAATAAAGAATGTATTTTAAAATTAAGAAGACATCGTGGACTTCGGTACAGTGCTCCGTGGACATCGAAATTTTCTTATTTTTCTCATGCATTTTACGTTTTGCATTCTTTTTGCATGTTTCATTCATTTTTTTGTTGCTTTGATCGTTTTTTGGTTCACATTTTACGATTTTCCATTTTTATTGTGTTTTTTCTTTAAATAAAAAGTGATATTCGGACAAAATGACGATGTGATAATGGAAATTGTGGAAAAACGTGCTGCATGTTTTTAAAAGGTGTCGAGAGAAGAAAGCGGTGGACTTTTTATTCAAAATGAAAAGTGCGCACGATTTTATGTCCTGAAAAACCTTCGCATGTCACCTGTTATGTGCTAGAAGACTTTTATGGATTCCGAGTTTAGAGTAAAAAAGAGAGAAAAAAGGTGAAATTATCAGGTTACTGTGTTTTGTTGCAGCCGTTGTGCCTCTTGCCTTGGCGAATCGGCTCGGGCTCAATGGTTCAGACATTCGGACGGTTGGAGATCGGGAAGCTCGACTTTGGGAAGCTGCGGTAGTTACGGACCGTCCGGCGTATTGCCGTCGACGGGGAATGGTACTAACGGTACCCAACCAGGACATAGAAGGTCCCCTTGGGACTCGTTACCCTCGTTGAGACACGAAGGGTCTCTCAACGATTCCGGTTACAAAAGCAATCGAGCTGACTCGTTCGAACAGAGGTCAGTCTTTAGTTTCCTTTCCCTGATTACCTTGCATGACGTCGCAGCCAACGAATCATCGAAGCGTATCTGCTCTGAAAAACCCAAAGAGATCTTTAAAGGACAAAGTTTTTATTTTGTTTCAGGGGAGCTTTTGACCGCCAGGACAGCCTTCGTTCCGACTACATGAGTGACAGGGAGTCTGGAAGATATGGAATCGTTCAGCAGGCGTCAATCGAAAGCACAGACTCCAGGCTTTGCTACTTGACATCATCTGAGGTAAGTCTTCACCTCCAGCAGCCTATTTTTGACTTTCTCCTCAATTTCTCATCCAAAATCCCACCTAAAATTCAAGCTTTTTACCCTCATTTTACCGTAAAAAGCGAAATTGGATAACAAAAAAAGTTTCTTTAGCAAATAAGGCCATAAAACAGCAGATACAAAAATGAGGAATGATGTCGAATAACTTTTTCTCCCAATAAACCTTAGAAAATACGTTTACGATTTTATTGTCTTTGAAATCCAATTGATAAAGTTTTTTTCCCCATCGATTTCAATTTTATACAGGGATACTATCGTTGTAAATCCAACTTTAAACAATTTTCTTCCCTAAAAGGAACGTTCTCACTAAGATAAATAGGGTTTCCTATCTTTCAGCCCGTCCCCATCAGTTAAACAAACCAAACTTTGAAGAGGTTTAATGGTCTTGAGAGCCTAAAAGAAGGGAGTATCGATTTTCTTTTAACCCAATATTAATTTCCCTCTTTGTTTTTCGAGTTAATGGCCATCGGAAATCATTTTTTAAATTTTATTTTCTCTCTTTTGCACTTTTCAAATTATATTATATTTTACCATGAGAAACGTTTTTCAAATAAAAACTGAAATAAAGGACTTTTTATAAAAAAGGGATTTGGAATGTAATTTTATGCTAATGATATGTAAATTTAAGGTTGTCCCCAGAGATGTTTTAGACACACCTACAGTAAAAGGATGTTTTATCCATTATTAATTAAGGACTGTAAGGATTATCCCAGCTTCTATAATTTTGGGGTGGTCAAGTGTTCGTTCTCCCACGCGAAGACCTAAAACGACTTCAAAATGTATTTCGGAGGAAAAAAAATTCTCAGAATCTGGGAATCGAACCCTGGACCTATCAATTGCTGGTCGAAAACGTTAAAAGCTACGTTTTGATAATTCATAGGTCATAGGTTCGAATTCTAATTTCTGGGAATTTCTTTTCCTCCAAAATCATCTGGGAATTTTCTTAAGGAGGTATGATGGTTTTTAAGTGAGTTGCTTTGCAAATTTTCGTTGTTAACAACGGTTTTGGTTTTTCCCTTCTATCTCGGAAACCGTCGCTCAAAACGAAAAAATGTCCTAAGTAAAAGTTGTAGGTACCTACTAAAATTTACTACATAAAATATTTTATTAGTTTTTTCCGTCAGAGCAATACTTTAGGAGATATGGATGTATTTAAGTTGGTTGCTTTGCAAATTTTTCGTTGTTAACAACGGTTTTCGGTTTTTCCCTTCTATCTCGGAAACCGTCGCTCAAAACGAAAAAAAGTCCTAAGTAAAAGTCGTAGCTACGGACATTCCCTACAAAAAAGACTTTATTGGTTTTTTTGTCAGTGCAATACTTAAGGAGATATGAGGGTTCTTAAGTGAGTTGCTTTGCAAATTTTTCGTTGTGAGCAACGGTTTTCGGTTTTTCCCTTCTTTCTCGGAAACCGTCGCTCAAAACGAAAAAATGTCCTAAGTAAAAGTCGTTGCTACAAAAATTTCCTACAAAAAATTCTTTATTCATTATTTGCGTAAGTGCAATATAAATAAGGAGTTATGAGGTTAAAACTAATAATCCTACAGAGCCTGTCTGAAAACTTAAAGCCTTCATATCTCCTAAAATATTGCTCTGGCGGAAAAAACTAATAAGATATTTTATGTAGTAAATTTTTGTAGCTACAACTTTTACTTTGAACATTTTTTCGTTTTAAGCGACGGTTTCCAAGATAGAAGGGAAAAACCGAAAACCGTAGCTCACAACGAAATATGTACAAAGCAACCAACTTAAAACCCTCATATCCCCTTAAGACTTGGCCACAAGAAAAAATATTGGATAAGGTTTTTATAAGCAAACAGAATTAAAAATAAATTAAGTTATTCCTTATCGACGATTATGTTTAGAAAAAGAGTTTATACTAAAGTTTTTAGACGGTTTTCTTAGGTTTTCTTCCCGCGTAGTTGGCTAAACTGTTGTATTGTTTTATAAAGAGGTTTGAAAAGTGGAAGAGGAGAATCTGGTGTTGGAGTTTTTAAATTGGGTCAAACTTGTTTATTAGGGCTCCCTACAAAATCTTTTCCCTCTCGGAGGGTTGGCGATAAATTAAAGAGGCTAAACCTAAGACCCTCAGGCAATAACTAAAACACTAATTACCGCAGTCGTTTAAAAACCGAACTAAAACTGATGTTTTAAACGAATTTTTAGCGCCATCAGAGGCTTTTAGAAACTTTTTAGCGTCCTCGAAGGTTTCTAGACAGTTTTTGGTAGCCTTCAGGTTTCCTTGGAAGATTACAGACCCCATGAAGAATTTAAATAGAAAAGTCTGTTTTATCGAGTTTTAAACTAAATAATTTTTAAGGAATTTCCCTCTTTGCCTCCAAGAAAAACGTTTGATTAAAAAGGAAACGAGGGAAAACGGCGAAACGGATTGGAAATTAAAAGCAATTGATTGAGAAAGCGAGATTTTAATAAAAAAGCTTCTACTATAAAGTGGTTTCTCAAGGCTAAATTACTTCTTAGTTCAACATTGAAAAAAAAAAAGTTCGGCGAGTTAGGGGGTGACGGGATAATTTAAAAAATTATTTTGAAACCTTAAAACAAAAAATTAAACCTTAAAACTAAATCAGACCATATTTAAAAACGTTACTTTTCACAAGGCTTCCTTGAAAATCCTCCCTTGAAGTGATCAATTCCTTCAAATAAAACGAATCCTTTAAATTTCTCTCCGTTTTTTTTTCCGATGACAACACATGCTTGACGTAGTAAGATATGACACTTAAAAACTAGCCCAAGTCAAGGAATCCAAAAAGGATGATCAAGGCACCCTTTCAGAAGAGTATCACGGATCATTTGCAAATACGGGCCTTAAGCGCTGAGGAATTCTAATAATGTATTAGATTGCTTAGGAGTTTAGATGATCGTTTTTCATCCATGTCATCACGTTAATTTTACATGATAAACGAGAATGTGAAGTTATTTCATCATTAACTTTTTTAAGTCAGATTCTTAAGGGTTAAAAAAAAATTGTGAAATTAAGCAGGTGATTTTTGTGTTTCTTTTAGTTTTTCTTCATTTTTTTGTCGAGAAAACCTTTTTTTAGGACATTTTCTCCCCCCCCCCCTGGAAGTCCATTATTACGAATTTCCGGCGTTTTTTTCTGGGAAAAATCATTGACTTGCCTAATTTTTGGTCATTTTACTTGATTTTATGACGAAGAGAAACCCTTTATTCCAGATATTACGAAATTTTCTTCATTTTAACTTCCTTAAAGAAGTCGGGTTTTTGGGGAGGGGTCTTCCAGACTCCGAAGGGTAGATTCGAATATGGATCTATACCGATCTCAACTTTGTCCATGGTTCTGGCCGGCCGGCCGGCCGTCCGTTTTACGGCCACAGTTTTCAACCGATTTTCACAAAATTTTCACACAAATTTCTTTAACCGGTGAAGAAAAAACTAACGAGGGCGATTTTTAAATTTCGAAAAATGGCGGAGATATGGCCGTTTGAAATTTTAAAAAATTCGCTGCGGCCGAACCGTTGCGTTGGTCCGATTTTCACCAAAGTTTCACCAATTACTCCTTATATTTTTTTACGAATTTTCGGTGTAAAAAATTGACACTTTTTAATTACATTTTTTTTTTAGTCCGGAGAAATTTCATACTTCCACTCATTGCGAGAGGCACATCCCTAGGCCAAAGAGCCCATTATTTCTACCTTGACACTTGAAAAAAGAACTTAGAAAATTTTTGAAAAAAAAAAAAGCGCAAATTTAAAAAAAGAAAACCCGGAAATTTTTTCAAAAAAAACTTTGACAAATTTTTGACAAAAAAAAAAACTAAAAACTTTTCGGATAAAACAGAAACAAACTTGGAAAATTTTTCTTTATATTTTCCCTCTCTTATACATCCCCTCCATTATACTTTCGTTCCCTTATACTTCCCCCTCCGTTATACTTCCCCTCACTTATACTTCCCCCTCCGTTATACTTTCCCTCACTTATACTTCCCCTCCGTTATTCTTCCCCTCACTTATACTTACCCCTCCGTTATACTTCCCCCTCCGCTATACTTCCCCCTTCTATATGCTTCCGCCTTCTATAAATTTTCCCCTCCTAAATTGTTACATCTCTTTATGGAAGTTTTTGTTGGAAGCTCTTCAAACCAGTACTTTTGATTCTGTGAAAGTCGATAAGCTGGTCAGAAACCTACAGTTTACGTGGTTTTTCTTTACTTTTAGTTCAAGAAAAATCCTTTTACCGGATTTTAAAAAATGCTCTTATATTTTTTATAATTAATAGAAGTCGTGAAAGAGGAATTTTAAGTTTTAAGTTCTTTTGGATCAAAAATAAAGTGAGAAAATTTGTCTGTTTGCCCATCTGAGGTCTCGAGTTGTAATATTCATGAAAACAGCCGTTCAAATGAGAAAACCTTCTTTATGAGATATGGGAGTTTTCCAAGTTAAACAAAAACCACGAGGATTCTAGGATTTAATGAAAACGACTTCGAGTTTTATAAGGGGTCCAGGGCGATGGGTTTCCCGAGATGAGAAAGATCCTTTTAAACTTGACACTAAAGCAATTTTCCCTTTTCTAATTTATAGACGTATATAAAAGCCACTATTTTTTCATTACAATCTTCTTGTTGGGGTAAATATATTTTTTTATTATTATTTTCAAACGCCATATTCGGTGATTGATTAAAGCCACATATTGGCTGAAAAGAGGGCAGCGAATTGATGTTTATCTTTGACAGGAGTATTTCCGGGACGTCAAATAGATTGAATAAAGAAGGAAAAATTTTTGAGTTCTGTCAAATAAGATTTCTTTCTTCATTTTTTCCAACAAGAAAATATTAGTTTTTATTAATTTTATTAAGGAGGTATGATGGTTTTTAAGTGAGTTGCTTTGCAAATTTTTCGTTGTTAACACGGTTTTCGGTTTTTCCCTTCTATCTCGGAAACCGTCGCTCAAAACGAAAAAATGTCCTAAGTAAATGTTGTAGATACTAAAATTTACTACTAAAAATATTTTATTAGTTTTTTCCGTCAGAGCAATACTTTAGGAGATATGGAAGTATTTAAGTTAGTTGCTTAGCAAATTTTTCGTTGTTAACAACGGTTTTCGGTTTTCCCTTCTATCTCGGAAACTGTCGCTCAAATCGAAAAAACGTCCAAAGTAAAAGTCGTAGCTACGGAAATTTCCTAAAAAAAAGACCTCATTGGTTTTTTTGTCAGAGCAATATTTAAGGAGATATGAGGGTTCTTAAGTGAGTTGCTTTGCAAATTTTTCGTTGAGAGCAACGGTTTTCGGTTTTTCCCTTCTATCTCGGAAACCGTCGCTCAAAACGAAAAATGTCCTAAGTAAAAGTTGTAGGTACAAAAATTTCCTACAAAAATTTCTTTATTATTATTTGCGTAAGAGCAATATTTAAGGAGTTATGAGGTTAAAACTAATAATCCTACAGAGCCTGTCTGAAAACTTAAAACCTTCATATCTCCTAAAATATTGCTCTGACGGAAAAACCAATAAGATATTTTATGTAGTAAATGTCCGAAGCTACAACTTTTACTTAAGACATTTTTCGTTTTGAGCGACGGTTTCCAAGATAAAAGGGAAAAACCGAAAACCGTTGCTCACAACGAATATGTACAAAGCAACCAACTTAAAACCCTCATATCCCCTTAAATTATCAGCCCTTTCTTTATGAAAATATTTTTGATGAGCTAAGACTTTTCTTTTTATAAAGAATATTTTTCTAAAGGATTAGAGTGATACGTAAACGCCTTACTTATATTCTTTTCATATCGACAAAACCTCCTTTCTAGAGAACTCTATACGGATTCAATTTGGATGAAAAAGCCTTGGCGAGGGACGAATAAAAGAAAGCAAACATGCCCACTCAAAGAACTTGAAGACTTTACGATATTTACTGAATTTTTAGACCGTTTTCACTTATGTAAATTATCTTTATGACGTCAAAAGAGGACGTTTGTTACAATAACTGTTACGTTTAGCATTATAAAGATATTAAGTTTATGAATAATGGAAAAGGGGAAAAAAGGCTTTGGATACGGTGAGGTAATGCGGGCTTGTCCCTCGACACTTCGGTAATACCGAGGAGTCGTCAAGTTTAGCTTGACTTCATGGGATGACACTTCTTTTTAACAAAACGAATTTACTTTTATTAAAAAACCTCCTTTTCTCGATTTGTCAGGCCTGAAATCGTACAAAATTTTTATTTGAGGCGCTCCGAATACGAAGGGCGAACTCGACAAAACGTAGTTTCGAGATATTCGCATTTTAAAGTTTTCTGTTAAGGGCGAACTCGACAGAAAAGTCACTCTCTGGAATTTTCGTGGCGAGATTTTAGAATCATCATTGAATCATCATAGAATCATAGAGAAAAGGGTTTTTTAAAAATCACCAAATCTCGAAAGAAAAAAAAAATTAAATAAAAAGGTTGAGAGTAGAGCTTTGCCGCATATCGGTTTTTACGTATTTTAAAGGGGAAAAAAGGGGAAACTCAATAAAAAATTACATGGGTGTATTCTTCAAAAGGTCTAGAATCTGAAAATGAAAAAAAAAATTTGTCCGATGTCGAGTTCGCCCTTCGTATTCGGAGCGCCTCATTTGTTTTCATCGATTTTTCGGTCCAAAACCATAAATTCATCAAATTTTTGGGCCTTATTGCTGTATTTGTTGCCTAAGAGAATTTTACTCGATTTTTCGAGAATATCAGGGGAAAAGCTACTCTAACTGACTGAAAAGAAGGCATTGTAATACCCTCCATTTTTGGAAACCCAGTTTTAAGCAAAGAATGGTTTCTAAAAGGAAATTTAGTCAAGTCTCCTCCTCAAAAGGATCTTAAGTGTTTTCATGAAGAATTTAATAATTTACTAACCTAAAATAATGTTTCAATAACCTTTATGAACTTTTCAAGTTTTATTAAAATACTCAGGAGACATCTGCAAACTTAGTAAGTTTAATTATGTAAGTTTTAGCTACTGATTTTAATAATGAATGGGATGTTATCGTTAAAGTTTCAAAAGAATTTTTTTACTTAATATTTAAGTTAAGATCAAAGGAAGTTTGACGTTTTAAGACCTTCAAAGCGTTAAGTAAAGAACATAAGAGCATGTCATGAACTTTGGTTATTAAGAGATAATTTTTTTAAAGCGTTTTTCATGTGTTAAAAGTAAAAGTGGCGAAAAGAATGAAAATGAAATAAATTAGGTGGGAGGGGGATAGAGTGTTGGGGTTAGAATGCAGGCCTAGTGCCCCAAATGCCGCCCCCGCACGAAGGTCGAGGAATTGGAGGAAAACGGGATCGATTCGAACAGGCGGGAGGGTTTAAGCGCATGTCGAGCTCCGCTAGATGGCGCCCGTTAAAGTCACGGAGCTTTCCGAAAGCTTTTCGCTTTTCGCGGTCCCGGGGAACAGGACGTGTACCCTTTTTTTTGGACGAACGCGTCTCGCGCGTCCCGACCTGCGCGTAGAAATACGACAAGGTCGGGATCCCAAGGTCATTCGCGGTATCATTCTTACGTGTTCATTCATCTACAGTGAAGTGTTAATCAAACAAGTTATTATTTTTTATCAAAACAAGGATAATGAAATACCTCACTGTACCGGTAGGAAATTTTTTGTCACCCTCCCACCTTAATTAATTTTTTTTTCCTCTCTTTCATTTCTCTCCATCGTTAAATATTGAAAATTCATTCATAAATTTGAATAAAAAAAATTCTTGCACACAAGAACATATACAATACATAATTTTTACATATTCCTCCAATGAATAATTCAAAAGAGAAGCATTATTTCAAGAAATTTTATGCAGCAATGAAATTCTAAAAAAACAAAAAAAATCTGTTTTTCTAAATCTTATGTTGTTGGATTACTCACTAGTGCGGTTTCTGGGTCTTCCCGACCCCCGTAGAGGAAAATTTGTTATCTTTTAGTTCGGGGTCTCATCCAGGGCCTTATTTTTCATCCGATTTTCACAAAATCTTTCTTTTGTAGTTATTTTTATTCGGTACCTAATTTTTTAATGAATATATTTGACTGTCATAAAATTCTTGGAAAAATTGCTTCATGGGGAAATATTGTTTTAACATGAATAAATAATTAAAAATATTTTCATTATATAGAACAGGATTTTTATTGATTTTTATAAAATTGTTTAAAATATGAAGATTGAAAGCTTTGAATAAAATAAGTTGGGGCTTATAAAGGTTTGGGATTTATGAGGTTAGAAAAAATGATCAATCTTCATTTATTATTCCAATGGGGTTATTAAAATTATTTTGTTGAAGTTTGGTGTAGAAGAGGCCCATACTATGGCCCTATCGAATTAAAACTTTAGGCGAGCATCCATTTCTTGCGAATTTCAAAAAAGCTCTTGACATTTTGGAAATAACTACAAAAAAAGATTCTGTGAAAATATGGTGAAAATCGGATGAAAATTGGCACACTGAAGTTTTCCGGAAAATCAACAGCAATTCAACAAATCATTCCTTTATTGGTTTCTTGAAGACCATATCAGAAACCATCTTGTTGTGGAAACTTGGTGGAGTTTTTCTTCAATACGATTTTGGGTTTTGGCCACTCCACGGCTGAAATAAAGTTGATCAAAATTTAAATTCTTTTATTTGTACCGGTTTCGACGGAGAAACTCGTCATCCTCAGCAAATTAACAACTACAAATGAGGCGCTCCGAATACGAAGGGCGAACTCGACAAAACGTAGTTTCGAGATATTCGCATTTTAATGTTTTCTGTTAAGGGCGAACTCGACAGAAAAGTCACTCTCTGGAATTTTCGTGGCGAGATTTTAGAATCATCATAGAATCATCATAGAATCATCATAGAATCATAGAGAAAAGGGTTTTTAAAAATCACCAAATCTCGAAAAGAAAAAAAAAATTAATAAAATAATGACCCTGCGGTAGCAGGGACTAAAAGGTAGATTTCTTTTCATGATTAAAATTAAAATGTATAAACACAAAATATATAATTATGTTATAAAATGATGATATAAGAAAAATTGCGCCACTGAGCCCCTAGAAAAACATCTGATAATTTTATTAATAAAATATTTGATAATTTCCCGGTATAAATTCAAATTTTTTTTAAAGTTTAGCTAGTTCAATATTTTGCGCCTGGCTCGTCCAAACCTGCTTTAATTAATTTTTTACACGCCCTCGCAGAGGTCTTAAAGTTTTTTTTTGCAAAAGGACTAGGATTTCAATAGAAAATGCCAATTTTGTCTTTTAAGCCCTAAGTAAAGTAGGTGAATCGCTGGTCCGATTTCAGCCATTAACGAACTCGTCCGAGCTATTGAGATAAAAACTCTAAATACCGGATATCGTCACCCTCACATTAAAATTGCTCCAGTTATCGTGCTAATATATACATACATATATATATAAACTTGGTACATTACAATAGGTAGATTTTTGAAGAAAAGAAATCTACCTAAAAGGTTGAGAGTAGAGCTTTGCCGCATATCGGTTTTTACGTATTTTAAAGGGGAAAAAGGGGAAACTCAATATAAAAATTACATGGGTGTATTCTTCAAAAGGTCTAGAATCTGAAAATGAAAAAAAAAAAAAATTTGTCCGATGTCGAGTTCGCCCTTCGTATCCGGAGCGCCTCAAATGTACATTATTATAAATTGAAAACCGGTACAAATAAAATAATTTAAAGTTTGATCAACTTTATTTCACCCGTGGAGTGGCCAAAACCCAAAATCGTATTGATATCAGAAACCGTCCGTTGAGGGTAACACAACAGAATTGTTGGTGAGAGCTAAAATCCCTTGATTTACAGATAAGTTAAAACAGAAAAATTTTGTAAGATAATTAGGTCAATGGAAATATTTTCTTTTTAAATAAAAATGAGAAATTTTTTTTTTAGGTTCGACCTTTTTTTTTTATGAATCTAAAATTTGAATAAACCGTGATTTACGCCCTCGAGGGCCCTTTTGATATTGCTGAGGTTAACCTTTTACTAAAGCCACACCTAATAACACTGATTACACTTTGCAGGATAAAGTACGATCATTGTTTAATTTTTTGTGTTAAAAATGTAGGTCAACTGTCTAGACAAATGTTGGCAGAATGTTTAGTGAAAAATTATTTTTCCTATTCGCGTATCTGATAATCAATCAAAATCAGTTTGGTTTTAAGTCAAAAAAAACATCGGCAATTTTTTTTGCTGCC